>OX384032.1:25287757-25602757 GCA_947534325.1 Agonum fuliginosum
TGAATATTTTGACAAAAAAATGTGATGGCGTCGGCCACTCGTCAACAATATTTAATAATAGATTTATTTATTCATAATAGTAGTATTTTTGGCTCGGTGCATGTGCAACTACCCAAGCGGACCTGACCTACACCAATGTATCAAGATAATTGACAACTACAACACAAATACTCCCGGCGCAAGGCCACACTTATTTGATTTGACATTGACAGTTAACAATATTTTTACAATTCCCCTAATTTTACATATTAAGGAGGTTTTATCGCTCAGCGCTGCTAACTGACAAATCCCCGTTATTTCAGGTCTCTATTTATCTAATTGATATATTTCGCTCCATTCTTGTTTAGAAAATACTCAATTTGATTTTCTAGCGGGCATGCAATTTTTAAAGAAAGTGTCTATTGGCACAAAAAAAACGCGAAACGCGAAAAGCGGAAAACGCGGAAAAACGCAATACGCGAAATACAGTGTTACCGAGTTTATGTTAAAAAACGGAGTTCTGTTGGACTCAAGAAGGGTTTTGTTAGTATTAATTAGTTTATGTGAAAAAAACGGAGTTCTGTTGGACTCAATTAGGGTTTTGTTAGTATTAATTAGTTTATGTCAAAAAATAATCGGCAACACTGTATTTCGCGTATCGCGTTTTCCGCGTTTTTCGCGTTTTTTTTGTGTGCAATAGACACTTCCATTTTTAAATTTATTTAACAAATTACTCGATTACTATTTGAAAATTTTATATAATAATGTGATACAAACATTTAAATTTATAATGCAATAAGAATTACGAAGAGTTTTTCTGATAATTAGTATTTAATTGTTTATAAATAATAATAATAACAATTTTAAAATTACACATTGTAGCTAGTTTTTTACTGCCTTTGTCTTAATACGGTATTTTTTTTTTAGATTTATAGGATTAATAGGTTGGGACTAATTTGTTAAATACTTTTTTACTGTGATAAAATCCCCTTAATCTTAAGTTTTGTGAGCATAAACCCACCTTTATTCTTAATTTTAGCCTTAATGTTAAATACATTAAAATTTGAACTATCGCTGCATTATTTGTAATTTCGTCAAAAAAAGTATGCGGCAAGTAGTTTTCTTTGAGTAAAACTTTGTAACACATGTAAGCCATGTTCACTGTACGAAATTTTAAAACTCACAGTAATACGATACGTGTTTCTATTAATGATCACGTGAACAGCCTTATTCGGTCGCGATCATAATAATTTATTTTCAGAATTTATTGAAAATATAATTACTAGTCCAGCCGAATTAGCATCCATCGGCAATTTTTTTCATATGACTAATACTTTTACCTACCTTAACAATATATTAACAATTTTTAATTACCTACAAATAGTATTAAAATATTAGTTAACTCGATATACTTAATATGTTCAGACGTCATATTTCTTGGGTAGAGTAGAAGACTTAATTTTTTCGGTCTGTGCATATGAACTTTTTTATCAGGTAATTAATTAACTTTGATTTTGATTAACTTTTATTCCATAGTGTGATATTTTCCAGACTATTTATAGACCGCAAAATAGTATTTTAAAGGCCTAGGCCGCTATATTTCGGGGCTTTTAACAAGATCACTGATAGGTAATCTCATTTATAAAATAAAAATATTCTTGTCATTTGACATTTTTTGTTGATATGGTTGAATACAATGATTAAAAATAAAGTATATTATTCGAAAAAAAAGGGCGTGAAATAAAATTTTGTAGGTACCTATCTCAGAAAAACTACAAAAAGAACATTCTTTAGATTACGAGATTTTAGCAAAAACACTTATTTTAATATGACGGCGGTTCCTCACGGTCCTGGCAGCATATACTTTATCAATTCAAATGGGATCCTTTAACACATAAATTCATAAATACCAATAATATGACGCGCCGTTTGATGCCGAATCCGTCCGATCTCAACCGAGGAGAACTGTGCCGCACCGTGCCTGGCTGCCTAGCGTGGCCGTGACTTCGCTGTTATGTTATATTGCAGGCGCATGCGCTTCTCGGTCGCGATATACCATTGCCGCGCCGCACAGGCCTCGAACAGCGAAACCCAAGCGACTGTGACGTCACAGCGCGAGGCGGACGAATGCGTCTTACTCATAATGTTCTCAAGACAGCTTCAAATACATCGATTTTCACTGGAAGTTTGTATAATCTCAAATTTATTATAATTTTTATGTTATGAATTGCTAACAGCAAAATATTGAAATTTATCAGTTTTTTAATTGATAGCAATGAATAAAAAATTGAATTAATTTCAGATATTTCCAATGAAAATCGATTAATTTGAAATTAATTGTGAAAATCTAAATAAATCAGTTTTAACGTCAAGGTAATATACATTTTATTGACGTTATTAGAAAAAACTGATTATTTTCAATATTTTGATGTTAGCAATTAATAAAAAAATGTATAATAAATTTGAGATCATATAAATTTTCAGTAAAAATATACGTATTTGAAGATCTCCGGAGTTTCTGAGGTAAATTACGTATTTAATTAATTTTTAAATTAATCTCCTACTTGATGACTTAAACAACAACAAAAATCTCTAAAGAAATTTTAAACTATGGGTAACTAGGTATCGAACTCAAAAAACTAAACTTTGTACCTACAGCTAAATAAAATTTTGCAATTACAATCTTTTATTTTACCTTAGTTGCACCTTGAATTGTTTCTTTAGCTTTTTTTTAAATCTTAATAAAATAAATAGTTCAGTTTAATCATAAAATACGAATTCACAAAAAATTGTTTAATGTTATTTTTTGTATCTTGAGTATTTTATTTACTATATCGCGGATCCTTTGGATACATGCGCAGATACACTGGCACGATCAAATACGCGACCGGGGACAAGATGTGCGATCAACGTGAGGTGTGAATGGCGACGTGTATCAAAATATTACCTATACTGAATTTGAGCAGCCTAGCAATTTACATTCAGCCGCATCATACGTTTCTTGGTTGAAGATAAACGTCTTAAGCAACATTCAACATTGCGCAATAAGTCTTCATTCAGAACTACTAATAGGGCGTTCATTAATTAAATTTTTTGTGGCGCATGCGCGGCGGGCAATTTAAATTTTCGTACAAGGACAATAATCGAACTGCACTAACATATGATTGCAAAGCACGATGCAAAAGTTTAACAGTTAAAATATTTGATATATTTCTCATTTAAATTTTCATTACATTTTTTTGTGGTGGATCAATATCCGTAAGAATTCAAGTAAAGTTTTTTAGTTCTGTAGAAAATAGTAAATTCTAATTAAACACATTTTTATTCTTTTAAAATTTAAACTATCGCTGCAATATTTGTAATTGGTTAAAAAATTAAAGCTTTTTATTATTAAAAATGAATCAGGCAAATCGATTTTTTTTGTAAAGCATTAAAGTTTAAAGTTTAATCCGTGTTTACTGTACGAAATTTCAAAACTCGTGGTAACGTATTTCTATTAGTGAACAGCCCTATTAGCAACTGAGTAGAAGATTTATTTTTTTGCAAATGAATTTTTTTATCAACTGGTTTAGATATAGTATGAAGTGTAGAAATTACTCAGGACTAGTGATGGGTAAATTATCGGAAATGAATATTTCGGGAAATTTCCCATGATATTTCCAGGGCAGTTTTTTTGGGGAATTTTCCGTGGAATTTCTGAGGAAATTTCCCGAGAAATTCCTGTGGAAAACTTTACGATAAATTTCCTCATAAAAATCATATTTATAAAGTTGTTTAATAATAAAGCAGAGTATTAACACAAAGCAAATATTACAATAACAAGCAGACGGGCAGTAATCACTAACCAAGTTAAAATAATGTAACGTTGCTAAATGTAATAAGTCTGGACAGGTTGGAGCATGTCGGTAATGCTGCGCCTGCGTGAATTTTCGGCGTTTATTATCGCTTTTTATTCCCGGGAATTTCCCTATCTATTTCCGGAAATTTCCAAAATGGTATTTCCGATTTTTTTCTTAGGCAAATTCCCGGGAATGTAATCCTAACAGATAGCGCGAAAAAATAATTTTGCAAATTTTTTGCTTCTTTTTTTTGGTCCACAAGTTTGAAAAAAAAATTTCAGTTAGGGCGGCATATGGATCAGATAGCCTGTTTATTTAGCATTAATTTCCTTTTTTTAAACCTTCAAGGTCAGCGATTGATACTTGTAAAAACTTTTTTGACGAGTTTTGGGAATATGGTAGAAATGTAGCAGCAGGCAGGGGGTCCACCGAGACCAGTAAAATTTTGTAAGTGGTCTACAAGAAAAAAAAAGTTCCAAATACCAATTTTGACCTAAGTGCTAGAATGACTGAACTATTGGCTCAACCGAGGAGAGCTGCTGTGTGCCGCTTGCCGCACGGTGCGTCGTAAAAACTGCTTGAATATCGCATACATTTTCCATTGCCTGCCACACGCCGCCTCGCTTTTGTATTGTAGTTGGCGCATGCGCATGTCGGTCGCGGCTCGCGGTCGCGCTCTGCTACACTGCTACTACCATTGCCGTACGTCTATATTGTAGAGGCCTGGTACAGCCGATCAACGAACGAATGCGTTCTGACTTAAAAAGTCCATTCAAGTAAAAAATAATGAAATAAAAGCGTAGGAAGTACCTAATCTATAACTAAATATTAATAATTATATTATGCAATGAGTTTATACTAATAGCTATTAATACACGAGTATAAATTTACGATACGAACCATGGCGAGTGTCGTAATTCATACGAGTGTAATAATAGCCATTATACACGAATTGGATACACAATTTTTTCTACTCCTATACCTTCATTAAAAAACTATTCATTTGCATGAAATTTACTTGGGTGTTTTATGAAATTCTGTATCGAATTGAATGTCATTCAAGTACAGACAATGCATATATTTAATAATTAAATTAAGGGTATCGACTCCATGTAGCTCAACACCGCGTTTGTCCTATGTTAATGCATAGAAACGCTCGCTAAAAATACGGAAAAGCATTTTAGTAATTTCTACAATGCTCACGAAGTTTTCTAGATAAAGCTAAATTTCATAAATTTATTTACAGACGAAGAATGCAACTAGGATTATGCCGAGATACATTTTCTGATAAATCTCATAATAATATGAAAAAGCATGTAAAAAATTGCTTAAAACACACTTTTTCATTAATTTTGTATATGGATTTCAAAGATGTTTTCAGAATTCTAACTGGGCATAATCCTAGATTAATTCTTTCACAAAAATTTAGTAGGTACCTGTTTTTCCTTCAAATTTTTAATATGCAATGAATAAAGCAGAAACTGCTACACCTCTAAACACGCAATATTTTGTTACGAAGACGAGATCCTTAAAGCATGGGAGTAGAAAAATGTATGTATTTGGTATTTATTACATACAACGACAATCAAGTACAAAATAAAACAGCCAAAATAAGAAGATTCTATAAATAAATAATGTGTCAAAATCTAAACCTCAAGTGAAATAAATACCTAGAGTTAGAGTGGAGGTAGCTACTTAAGGCCGCTCTCCGTCATGCTTCAAATACGTCGATTTTACTGGAAATTTCTATGATCTCAAATTTATTATAATTGTATATTATAAATTGCTAACATCAAATTATTGAAATTTGTCAGTTTTTTTTAATAACGTCAATAAAAATGTTATTATCTTGATTATTATTGACGTTATGAAAAAAATATATGAGCAATTAATTGAAACAAATACAATAAATCTGAGATCATAACCGTCAGAAAATTTCAGTGAAAGTCTACGTATTTTATTTAAACATTTTCTGGCGATGCTATAGTATATTTTATATATCCCTTTTAAATAATTATTAGTTCTTGTTTAAATAATAGAATTTTAAATTTAGATTTAAATCAATAAATAAGTCACACGATTAAAATAGTTTAAAAAATTTGATTTCATGTTATACCTAGGTATATAATATTAATATCTTTGTTAATTAGCGAGCTAGTTTATACATTATATTACGAGCAGCATTTCAATACGAGAGCATTATGCAAGTCAGATCAGATGCGTTCGTCTGCCTCACGCTGTGACGTCACGGAAATGCTACTACTACCACAGCTACAGCTACTATCATCGGATTCATGGTAGGCTACTTGCTTGATTTTTTAAAATTAAATACTAGTTTAAGTACCCGGGGTACCCGGCTTCGCCCGGGTTAAACTTCAATTAGTGTACACAATAGATATAAAAATTACAATATTTTTTAGAAATACAAGAAGACGCATTTGAATTACATTTGTTCCACATTTTCCCTTTTCTATTTATTTTTCATAACACGCAAATTAAATTTTCTTCATATAAAAAACGTTTGTTTTTTCTCGGCTGCTCAAAATGGTAAAAAGACTCGCTTTGCTGTACTCGTAGTTTTTGAGATAACTGGCCGCCGTTTTGAATCAAGATGGCGGACTCATATTGTAATCCATAGCTATTACTGTACAAAATTTGAACCTAATCGGTGCAGTATATTTTGATATAGCTAGCCACCATTTTGTTTACAGATTTCGGACTGAAAATTTAAAATGCCTATGTCTTAAGTTAGATCCTTAGCTATTACTGTACCCAATTTGAACCTAATCGGTACAGTACATTTTTGATATAGCTAGCCACTATTTTGTTAAAAGATAGCGGAATGTCATTTCAATATGTTAAGTTAGATCCTTAGCTATTACTGTACCAAAGTTGAACGCAAACGATGCAGTATATTTTGAGATAGTTAGCCGCCATTTTGTTTCAAGATGGCGGACTTATATCGCAACCTTCCTATATTTTTTCTCGTGTGCTCCAAAGTATTCCTGCAAAATTTGGAAGCAATCGCTCCAGCGGCTCAATAATATTTGTGAATCAAGTCTGGTAAAAGTAATCTTTTTTTCACCACCCGGACGTATTTAATACAATTGTGTTATTGTATTTTGTAAAAAAGGAGGCCATTTGGAGATTTATGATCACTATAATAGCAAATGTACAAAAAGTAAATCTATTCGTCCTAATATAAAAAAATGATTGTGCGTAATATGAGGATATGCCAATTTAAATGAAATTACATCTATTTAAGCGGCTAGCGAAAAAATATTATGTTTCATTCATACAAAAAATGCTTATTTGTTGTTTGAGACTCGTAAGATCGCCGAACTCCGTTGCGCGTCGACCGGCAACCGTCTTACTCGTCTCAAAATAATGCATTTTTTGTATCAATGAAACAAATGACTATTTGGTCGAATCTAAAGTTTGCAGCCGAGGCGTAGGCTGAGGCTAGCAATAATTCAGGTAAGGATACAATATCCACTACTATGCAATTGGAATATCCATATCGAAATTCAGTAATACTAATTGTACATTTAGTAAAATTATTTCGTATTTGTTATATATTTTAGGTTAGCTAAATAATTGTAGGTTATTATTTAAATATATTTACCAATTAAAATCTAATAAAACATAATTTAAACAAACGAGTAACTATAGTGGCCGTAAAGCGACCATAAGGTAGTCTTTTTGACAGAAAAAAGTTACATTTTACGTCTGTCAAATAAAACGTAAAACAGCTTTTTTATGTAATAGCCGCCTAAAATAGTTATTTGTATTGCTGGGGTTGAGAAATGACTGTTTAGCGTCATGATATTAGTTAAGTAAAATATAATGTTACCATTGAAAAAAATAATTTGGGAGAGAATAACATCCTTTTTTTAGTTTCTATATTTAAGCGACCCGTCTACGTTCTTTCCTAATTCCTAAAATACTCGCGATTTTACTGTTTTTTCTATTCCACTCTTTTCCCCACAACTATGGCTGCCAGGAACCAGCCCGTAAGTCGTACTTTTCCGCATCCTAGTTATGCAATGTCATTTTGAAGTAAAATACTGTGAAAGTGTTTTCGTTGCGAGAAAACTGTCAGATTATTATTGACTTGAGGATAATATTTTTATAAACATTTAATAGAGAAAGAATTTACAGATGTGCCTTTTTAAAATTTTAAAAATTAATTTCTATCATGAGATATAACCGTGTAAAGTTTGTAGAAATTTGAATTTTTTTTTGGAATTTTTCAGAACTTTTATAATCGTGTGCAATTTTTTAATCAAAATTATAAATAGGCACATCTATAGATCCATTCTTTCTCTATAAAATCCTTGTTAGAATCAAATTTTACCATTTTTGTACGAGCTACAAAACACTCGCTTCGTTAGTACATTTTATGCTGGGCCTCTTAAGTTTTAAAAAATACCTATCTACATCCATTTTAACATTTTTAAAATTAATTACCTACATTGGAAATTGGAGTTGACATAAAAAATCAATAATTTTAATATTCATATAAATATCATGATATTTTTAGATCTTGATGGTTCTAATTCTACAATACATCACAACGGGAATTTTCGTAACATGTTTCAAGTTCGAGAATTTGCATCTCGCATGAAATAAACGGTGTCCCCGTTGCGTTTGAAGTACAGCACTTGCAATCAAAACTTTACCATCTTACGCAGTACAAATGTCTGCCGCGTGTGGCGCCACCGTCCTACAGTATAGAAGGATGCCATAGGTAATACGAATGTATACTTCGTTCGTGGGACCCAATAGTGGCAAATTTTACACCACGCCATAGTTTATGCGAGAGTGGGTATTAGCGTGGGACCCAAATGCGGCAAATTTTACACGAATTTTTTTTCCGGGGCCTAGTACCATAACTTGACGCCTAGAAGCGGTAGGTACTGACAGAAAATTATGGCGTCCTGTGTAAGATGCCATAACTCCACGGTATGCCATAGCTTAGCAGGATGCACACACAAGTTGCCATAATCATAGGGAAACAAACACACACACACACACACACACACACACACACACACACACACACACATACACACATACACACATACACACATACACACATACACACATACACACGTACACACATACACACATACACACATACACACACATACACACACATACACACACATACACACACATACACACACATACACACACACATACACACACATACACACACATACACACACATACACACACATACACACACATACACACACATACACACACATACACACACATACACACACATACACACACATACACACACATACACACACATACACACATACACACACATACACACACATACACACACATACACACACATACACACACATACACACACATACACACACATACACACACATACACACACATACACACACATACACACACATACACACACATACACACACATACACACACATACACACACATACACACACATACACACACATACACACACATACACACACATACACACACATACACACACATACACACACATACACACACATACACACACATACACACACATACACACACATACACACACATACACACACATACACACACATACACACACATACACACACATACACACACATACACACACATACACACACATACACACACATACACACACATACACACACATACACACACATACACACACATACACACACATACACACACATACACACACATACACACACATACACACACATACACACACATACACACACATACACACACATACACACACATACACACACATACACACACATACACACACATACACACACATACACACACATACACACACACACACACACACACACACACACACACACACACACACACACACACACACACACACACACACACACACACACACACACACACACACACACACACACACACACACACACACACACACACACACACACACACACACACACACACACACACACACACACACACACACACACACACACACACACACACACACACACACACACACACACAGACACACACAGACACACACAGACACACACAGACACACACAGACACACACAGACACACACAGACACACACAGACACACACAGACACACACAGACACACACAGACACACACAGACACACACAGACACACACAGACACACACAGACACACACAGACACACACAGACACACACAGACACACACAGACACACACAGACACACACAGACACACACAGACACACACAGACACACACAGACACACACAGACACACACAGACACACACAGACACACACAGACACACACAGACACACACAGACACACACAGACACACACAGACACACACAGACACACACAGACACACACAGACACACACAGACACACACACACACAGACACACACACACACACACAGACACACACAGACACACACAGACACACACAGACACACACAGACACACACAGACACACACAGACACACACAGACACACACACACAGACACACACAGACACACACAGATTTGCGCATGATTACCCCTTCCACTAGAATAAGAATTAGATGATAAGAAATATTATAAAAATGGATGTAGGAGGACTGAGGAACGATTCTCAAGTAATATCTGACTTGTATTATTAAAATAAAGTTCTTGTTAAAAATATATAAATTGTATTTTTTTAAAGTCCAAAAGACTTTAAAACATAATTGGCGCAGTCTTAGTAGGATATCAGAGAAACACAAAAAGTAATTGTGTGGTGAATATCAATTCTTCGCTCTGATAAACCAATTAATCACAAAGCAAGAAAATTATTTCTAAAAGAAATAAATAATAATAACTACAAGAACATCAAACGGCTTCAACCTAAGCCCATCAGGGTCTAACCACGACCCATCTCTAAAGACCAGGATCGACAACCTGCTGCTCCGCGTTACCTGATCACGCCTTCTTCAGAGAAGAAGACTTGCTGTTGAGGACCCAGAGCACGTCATCGAAGAGATCAACCCACAATTCAACAAGACAGAAACTGAGAACCCGGTGATGCCCGTCAGCCATCAAACTATTTTTACCCTAAATATAATAATAGTGTAAGTTAAAATTTAAAATTAAATTTATTACACAGAAGGGACAACTCTAGTAAATACTAGTAAAAAAAGTTGTCGAGGGACCGGCACAGTCCCACACACACAAACTTACTTTCATAACAATTAACAATTAATGTCAGATAACTCTGACGCCGAATCAATAGAACAAAATTCTGATTTCGAAAATATTGAAAATTTGACTCCTATCCAAATAACATTAAAACCAAGTAGACTACCTGAAGTTATTATGACAAATATTAGCTTAAATGAACTTAGAACACTCTCAGTTGTAATTCCACAATATGATGGAAACATCAAAATTCTAAACAATTGTATAAAAGCAGTAGACGAAGTATACGCTACTACAAATACCCTAGCCCTATCACAGCTTCAAAGTACATATCTATTTGGTATTGTAAAAACCAAACTAACTCATGCAGCAGCTGAACTTCTCAGCGAAAATAATTTTAAAGACTGGGAAGACTTTAAAATATATCTAACGTCAAATTTCACCGATAAACTCACACCAGAAACTATTCTACAAGATATCATGTATTGTAAATATAAATCAAATTCCGAAAACACATTAAAATTCATTTTAGAGAAATTTACTCACTATAAATCAAAAATTATGTTAACGGACTATGATTCTAATCAAAAAAATGCGATAACGACAGAAGTACAGAAACTCGTTGTGAGACATTTCATAAGTTTATTACCTACATTTATAAGAGGATCATTTGTAGTAAAAAACCCCAGTACATTAGAACAATGCGAGCAGTTATTGAAAAATGAATTCAATTTCGCGAATCAAAGTCAACACCCCTCACCACTTGTTAAACAACCGACTAACAATAGACCACCACCACAAAAATTCCCAACTAATAATTTCCCGTCACAACCAATAAAATTTAAACAAAATTTTTATAAGAATAATAGTTTACCATTTGCATCTAAGCAAAATGAAAAAAACGGAATACAGACCAGACAAAAATTCAACCCTCAACCCATGTCAACTCAAACAAGGCAAACGCAGCCTATGTCAGTTCAAACTACCAGACAAAATTATAATATAGAACCCGAGGAACAAACTAACGAAGACGAAGAGACAGAAATTGAAGACCAAGAAATTGAAAATGAACATGACTCTTTTTTAGACGTAAACCCGAATCACGACAACACTATATAATGTCATCATTAACCACTGACTTGCCCTCGTTACAACAAAATGACTTCAATATACTCTTCGATACCGGATCTTCAATAAATCTAATACATCCAGATCTAGTAGAAAAATTAAAAATAAAAAAATTAGATACAAAATTAACATTCAAAACAGTAAACGGTAAATCAAATTGTAACGAATATGTAGAGATTAAAATAAACAACAAATTAATAAAATGTTATATATTCAAATTTCACAAAATGTATAATCTATTACTTGGAATAGAAGCATTTCGTATATTAGATATAAAATTAGATTTCAAAAAAAATAATGTAGTAATAAATGAAAAATGCCATAAATTAAAAGAAAATAAAAACACTGAAGAAATAAACTCGATAGAAATTCGTAATTCGCATCTAAACACAACAGAAAAACAAAAATTAAACCAATTACTCAAAAATTATGATGATCTGTTCCCTAAAGAAAACGAACCACTATCTCACACAAACATTCTTACACATAAAATTATAATGACTGATGAAACACCAATCTACACGAGAAATTACCGATTTCCACAAATTTATGAACAGGAAATCGAAACACACGTAAATCAATTATTAAAAGAAAATATAATTCAAAAATCACATTCACCCTGGTCATCGCCTATTTGGATCGTTCCAAAGAAGGCAGATGCCTCGAACAAAAAGAAAACTAGAATGGTCGTTGACCTTAGAAAAATTAATGCTAAAACCAAAGACGATAAATTTCCTATTCCAAATATTGACTCAATTTTCGACCACATTGGAAAATCAAAATTCTTCACGACATTAGACTTACATTCAGGATTCCATCAGATAATGATGAATGAATCTGACAGAGAAAAAACCGCTTTCTCCACCCCTTCAGGACATTATGAATTTCTTAGAATGCCTTTTGGATTAAAAAACTCCCCCGCAACTTTTCAAAGAATGATAAATAAGGCCCTGAAAGAATTAGTTAATAAAGTATGTCTCGTATATCTAGACGACATAATTATTTTGGGAAAAACTCTAGATGAACATTTAAATAATATAAAACTAGTATTTGAAAAATTACGCAAAGCCAATTTAAAAATTCAAAAAGACAAATCCGAATTTTTGCAATCAGAAACTAAATATTTAGGCTATATAATAAACCAAAATGGATTAAAAACCGATGACAAAAAAATTGAAAGTATAAAGAAATTAAACATCCCAAAAACGAAAAAGGAAATAAAACAATATTTAGGCACTTTAGGCTGGTATAGAAGATTCATTCCAAATTATGCGAAATTGACTAAACCGTTCACAAAATGCTTAAAGAAAAATGCAAAGATCGACATTTATGACCACGATTATCGTGACGCATTCGAGAACAGTAAGAAGATCTTATCCGAGTCATCAGTATTACAGACTCCAGACTTTGAGAAAGAATTCATACTGACAACTGATGCCTCCGACTATGCAATCGGAGCCGTGCTGACACAAATGTGTGAGAACCAAGAAAGACCTATCTGCTACGCTTCAAAAACTCTCAACTCAGCAGAACAAAATTATTCAACTATAGAAAAAGAATTAAAAGCAATTGTTTGGGCAATAAATAATTTTAAACCTTACTTATACGGAAGAAAATTTAAAATAAAAACGGATCACAAACCTATGGCTTTTTAATATGAAAAATCCAAATTCAAAATTAATGCGATGGAAAATCGAATTAGGCGAATACAACTTTGAAATAGAATACTTAAACGGAAAACAAAACGTGTGGTACTTCGCGATTTGCGCATGATTACCCCTTCCACTAGAATAAGAATTAGATGATAAGAAATATTATAAAAATGGATGTAGGAGGACTGAGGAGCGATTCTCAAGTAATATCTGACTTGTATTAACTTAAATAAAGTTCTTGTTAAAAATATATAAATTGTATTTTTTTAAAGTCCAAAAGACTTTAAAACATAATTTACACACATACACATACATACATACAGACATCATTGTAAAACTATCAAAAATGGATTGTAAGGACCCTAATTCGTGCACATCCACTAAAAACTCACTACCCGATTTTTAGCATGATTCCAATACCTTCCTTTACAAGTATGGCGGAATGTAAAAATAACGAAAAAAGCTAAAATATCTCAACTTTAATTTTTTTGAAAAAATTGATAATTTTAGAAGTGTCATATCTCGGAAACTATTGGACGGACAGAGCTTCGGTTGGGCTTAAATTGATGCGAATGATATGATAGACTATATAACACTCTACATCAGATCTTCATACATATCTAACTAATGCCATCCACTGTAATTTCCTTGCTCGCAATCATCTTGTTGCTGTTTTCTTCGACCTGGAAAAAGTCTTTGACATGACCTGGAGACACGGCATCCTTAAACAATTACACGAATGGGGACTACGTGGCAATTTACCATTATTCATACAGAATTTCCTCAGTAACCGCACTTGTAAAGTCCGCGTCAAAGATGTCGTTTCGTCCACACGTCGTCTAGAGAATGGTGAACCCCAAGGATCGGCTATCAGTGTGATACTATTCATGATTGCCATCAATAGTGTAAGTGTAACGCAAGGCTTACCAGAATCTGTGGACCACTGCTTGTATGTTGACGACTTGGCTATTTTTACTTCTGCGCGCACTATAGCGGAGTGTGAAGACAGTTTACAACTTGCTATAAACATAATAACTGCCACTGCACGTGGGTTCCGTTTCTCTGCAGATAAAACAAAGTGCATAGACTTCTGTCGTCTTAGAACGCCACACAACAACCCAACACTCCGCCTATATAATACTGTCATTCAAATTGAATCAGAAGTAAAATTTCTCGGTCTCATCTACGACCCACATTTAACTTGGAAACCGCAAATACTTAACCTTGCAGCACAATGTCGGAAAACTCTATACACGGTCAAATGTTTAGCCAACGTCAAATGGGGTGCAGATTTAGAATGTCTTCAACGCCTTTATAGTGCTCTAGTTTTGTCGAAACTTGATTATGGTATAACTGTCACAAGTACAGCTAAACAGATCCACCTGAAACGACTAGACGCTATACACAACGCAGAAATACGGATAATTACTGCTGCATTCCGTACAAGTCCAGTGAATAGTCTCTATTGTATAGCCAGCATACCTCCACTTCATATTCGCAGACAATGGCTTTGCATGAAATACACAGTTGGTATCAAAGCAAAACCCTGGCACATTCTATTTCAAGATCAGCGCCCAAATGAACTATTTCTGAACAGTAATACCTCGCTATGTCCACTCGCTGTTTTGTTAGTCAGAAAATTTGACCGTTTTGAGCAAGGATTGGAAGAAATACTACCACTGCAAATATTAGATCCTCCAACTTGGTGCAGAGCACCAATAGTCCAGTCAATGAGTGCTCAAAAGAGGGGTGTAGAGTGCATGGAATATGCGATAATTTTTGACTTCAGGAATTTGTTAGGAGTAGTTAGTAGGTAAACATACTAAAAGTCCCCACCCATGGGAGGTGAGCTAAAGGAGGGAGGGGGGTTGAAAGGTCCCATTTTTTGATTTTTCGCTTATATCTCGAAAACGGTGAATGTAGGAAAAATGTTTCAAATTAAAATTAAAGCTAATTAAATTTCCTATAAAATTGTCTATATACATATTTGACGAATTCCTAACGGTTTCCGAGATATAAGTACGTTATTGAAAATCGATAATTTTCGTAAAAATAATTTTTATCCACTCTTTTTGTCGAACATTTGCTTCTAGTGCCTCTCACGATCGTTTCTCAGAAAAATTGTTTAAAACTAAGTTATAGAACATTAAATTTCCTTCAATTTGATATACACTTTTGACACTTCGTTCAAAAATTAGAGTTTATTAAATACAAGAATTTGAAAAAATACTAAAACTCATTTATTTTCTTTGTTTAAATTGTGGCTAAAATAGGGCCTCCAAAAGTTTACAAAATTATACTGTTGATAGAAAAAAGTCTGCAGAATCGAATGCTTCAAACCGGAAGTCGATATTCTTATCTGCTAAAAAGTTACATTCGTTTTTGTGAGAAAACATACGTTAATGGCACTTTCCCCTCCCCCTCCTTCCGCCCCCACTGCAAATCCCGATAATATGGTTTCGAAGACTTTTTACCACATTTAGAGACAAGGCTAATGAACAATTTATACCACTCAAACCTTTATTTTTTTAATTTGCGGCTTTGGAGCTAATATTACTGTACTATTTGCTCGTTGGCTGCCAATTGAGCGTACATGTTAGAAATTCTATAACTTTTGATTGGTGAAGATAAAGTGTCAAAAGTATATATCAAATTGAAGGAAATTTAATGTTCTACAACTTAGTTTTAGACAATTTTTCTGAGAAACGATCGTGAGAGGCACTAGAAGCAAATGTTCGACAAAAAGAGTGGATAAAAATTATTTTTACGAAAATTATCGATTTTCAATAACGTATATCTCGGAAACCGTTAGGAATTCGACAAATATGTATATAGACAATTTTATAGGAAATTTAATTAGCTTTCATTTTTATTTGAAACATTTTTTCCTACATTCACCGTTTCCGAGATATAAGCGAAAAACCAAAAAATGGGACCTTTCAACCCCCCTCCCTCCTTTAGCTCACCTCCCATGGGTGGGGACTTTTAGTATGTTTACCTACTAACTACTCCTAACAAATTCCTGAAGTCAAAAATTATCGCATATTCCATGCACTCTACAATATATTCATTGACTGGACTACAATAGCAACTGACTTAAATCTAGCAGTTTATAAAAAAGATTGTTTGTCCAAGAATTCAATCGCACTCTTCTCAAATATGTCGGGACTCATCATATCTTCACAGATAAATCGAGAACTGATGATAGAGCAGGGTGTGCATTTCTTTTTAATGACAAAACTCATTCATATACACTATCGCCCACATGTTCAGCGTATACCGCAG
Source organism: Agonum fuliginosum (assembly GCA_947534325.1). NCBI lineage: Eukaryota > Metazoa > Arthropoda > Insecta > Coleoptera > Carabidae > Agonum > Agonum fuliginosum. The sequence goes on from OX384032.1 coordinate 25,304,836, forward strand.
AATTATATGGCATCCAGTTTGCATTACAACACATTAATTAATTAACTAGATGATATTACGCGGAACATACTACTATGCACTGACTCATATAGCGCAATTCTTGTGGCATTTCAAATACATTTAGTACCGACCCGCTTATACAATCAATACAAGATCTAATGTACAATCTTCAAAGGCGTGATGTACACACCACATTCATGTGGGTACCTGGACATGTGGGAATTCAGCAGAACCACATTGTTGATGAAGCTGCTCGTGATGGGGCTAATCAACCATACACAACCAGCTTTGCTGTACGACCTGATGATATGCTGTCAGCCATATCAAAATTTTGTTATTCTTCATGGCAATCTGATTGGTCCGAGACAAATGACAAACTTAAGACGATTAAACAATGCGTTGATAAATGGAAGTACCTATCTCTCTCGTAAAGAACAAGTGGCAATTACGCGCTTGCGTATTGGACACATTAAAGTAACCCACCTGTATCTGCTATTAGGACAACATGAGACTATGTGTGAATTATGTAACGTCCGTAAACCATATCTTAATCCACTGTCAAAAATATCAAGACCAAAGACATCAACACGCATTAGACAATACGCTTCCATCCGTATTGTCTAATGCCAAGGACAAGATGAACAATCTCGTTGCATTTATAAACAGTACAGGGCTAATAAGTGACATTATATGATTTTCTTCTCATATTAAAATAAATGTCTCTTTACATATCATTTTGTTTCTCATCAGTTAGTTTAAAAATATAAAAAGGTTCTAAAAAGGGCTATAACAATAGGATATTAGAAGGTAAATAGGCAAAAAAAGGTTATAAATAGATTACAACAAGTTTAAAATAAGGTTGTGAAAAAAAGGTTATAATTTCTACAAGGGATGAAAAGGTTATGCTTAAATAGAATAAAAAAGGGTCGGAAAAAGGTTATGCAATGGTTAAATAAGGTTTTAAAAGCAAATAATTCTATATAAGTAAAATATTAAATTCCGTGTTACTCCTAAAAACTTGGTTACGGCGGTAATGACCCCAGTAGTCGATCCGTCTTAAAATATATTTTAAAAAATATCGAAAATGCATAGTTTACGAGTTATTAGGCAATAACTGAAAAAAATTCCAAAATTTTGCAGGTTTTTACGTATTACGCAGGAAGCACAGTGTTATATTTAGGTTCAGGACATTAATTAAAAGATACTGTATAAGTTGAATTTGTTTATTTTACTATTTTAATTAATATGTATCAGTTCAATTCCATTTACATGACATGTTTCAATGACCTCTGTTTGACAACCGACTTGTCACACTGTTCAGGGCAGTGCCAGTGGCGTTACATACAACATGCCCCTTTTTAAGAAATAATCATACAATATTATAAATTTGACATATTACATAAATATACATAATTACAACATGTCCCTTTTTATGAAATAATAATACAATATTATAAATTTGACTAATTACATATACATAATTACAACATGCCCCTTTTTATGAAATAATAATATTATAACCTACAATTATTAATATTAATAAGACTCTGGTTTTGGATACCATTGTGGAGTGTTTATAACTCTGCCAGATCTTGTAATTATTCTACTATTTTCTGGATAATTATTATTTATACAATTATTATCTGGAATGTTATGTGACTCCACAATCTCATTTACGTTTTCACCAAACCTAACTACTTTATTTGGTTTCAAAATATGCACTCGATTACGTCTGTAATCAAGACCATTTTCTGTGCTTACAACATAAGTTCTAGGTTCTTTGCCTGGTGTCTTCTTAAACATCACACTGTCACCAATATTTAGTTTATCAAGTGGTTTGGCAATTGGCACTATGATTATAATAAACCTTAGACTTATTCTTGTATGCTGTTTTCCACTTTCTATACTTTCCTATATTCACTGTTTGCGGCTTTAGTTTAGTCTGTGTCATGGGAAGTTGTGTTCTAAGTTTTCTGGACATTAGAAGTTCTGACGGAGAATATCCGCATTTCTTTAGGGTAGTTCTTTGTGATAATAATGCTAAATATGGATCACTTTGTGTTTCTTTACATTTTATTATCAATGATTTTACTGTTTGTACAGTTCGTTCTGCAAGACCATTTGACTTAGGGTAAAAAGGACTACTTGTGACATGGTTTATATCCCATGCATTCATAAATTCTTTAAATTTTACAGAACTATAAGCGGGACCATTATCTGAAATGAATTTATTTGGAATTCTATGTCTGGCAAATATAGCTTTTAATTGTGTGATTACTGCATTACTGTCTGTAGATTGAATATTTGCAAATTCAATGTATTCTGAATAGTAATCAACTACTAAAAGATATAATTTTTTATCACAATAGAATATATCGGACACGAGTGTGTCCCAGGGAAGTGCTGGTACAGGATGTGTTAACATAGGTTCTTTCATGTTTGAGGATCTATGTCTCAAACATGTTTGACAATTTTCAACTACATTTGTTATATCATTATTCATACCTGACCAATATTTATAGCCAATATAAATAGCTCTATTTTTACTCATTTCTATTCGTGGGTGGCCTTCGTGTATTATTTTTAGCATTGACTGTCGTAATTTATTAGGTATGATTATGCTTTGACTTTTAAATAATATGTTATTTATGGAATGAATTTCATGGCGAATATTCCAATAATGTCTAATATTTATTGGGATTAATGATTTGTTTTCTGGCTAACCATCAAAATAATATTTTGTTAACAATTTAATATCTTCATCATCTAGTGATGCATTTTTTACTTCCCCGATCTATGTAATAGAGGGAAGTATTGTAATCGTGATTTTTTGACAGTTCGAGATTTTGGTGAATCTTCACGTTTCAGACCCTACTGAACCCAAAAAACATAATTTTAAAAAAAGTCGGTCTGTCGGTCTGTCGGTCTGTTAGTCTGTTAGTCTGTCTGGATGTTGGATAACTTAAAAACGCGTTGGAATTTTGGACTGAAATTTTATATTTAAGATCTTGAGCCAAAATCTGACTTCAAGTTCGTTAATGAGCTTTATTCAACCAGTGGTACCAACTTTATAAACAAAACTTTTTTATTTTTATCAAAATACTATCGTGTGTGGTATCAAATTAAAGGTCTTGGGAAAATAATTCTAGTAGAAAAACAAAAATAACATTTAAATGATCGTCAATTGTTTTTTTTTATAAATTATTCAAATTATACCGAGTTTGGTGTCAATTTGAATCGCTCAGGGAGATAAGTTTTTAAAAAATGTAAAAAATGACATTAATACGATTTTCAATTGTTTCTCAAAAAATTACTCAAATTTTTTTATTCAACCAGTGGTACCAACTTTATAAACATATCTTATTTTATTTTTATTAAAATACTATCGTGTGTGGTATCAAATTAAAGCTTTAACTGATCGTCAATTTTTTTATCATACATTATTCAAATTATACCGAGTTTGGTGTCAATTTAAAGCTCTCGGGGAGATAAGTTTAATAAAAATGTAAAAAATGACATTTATGCGATAATCAATTATTGTTTCTCAAAAAATTAATTAAATTTGTTCAAGTGTATTATCAAATTAAAGTTTTCTGGAAAAAAATATTAGTCGAAGAATCAATAACAACATTTAAACAATGGTCAGTTGTTTTTACTTTCCGCATTATATTCTATAAGGCTATAAGATATTATGGCGGGTTAAAATTTTCGAGTGTGAGTTTTTAGTGAATAAGTATCAGATTTTTTATGGTATTTAAATTATGCCGAAGTTGGTATCAACTTAAATAGTTTGGGGAAAAATGATAAATTTATTTAAATTTTGCAGAATAAAGCATAAAATTAACGGCGTTACGAAAGTAAGTTATTAAAACTTATAATCGGGGAAGTACTGTGGCGGACACAGCAGATTTTTATTTCTAGCATTCTCGAATCACTTACTGCTAAGTTTGAAATTAATAAACCAACATGAATTTTTAAGTTTTCTTCTGATTCTGTGGTTTCAGTTTCTGGAAGTGGTGCTCTAGATAGTGTGTCGGCTATGACTAATTCTTTACCGGGTTTAAATTGTACATTTAAACTATAACTTTGTAAAGCTAATAAGAGACGCTGAAGTCTCATTGGAACTTCGGCAAGTGGCCTCTTAAAGATTGTTATTAAAGGCTTATGATCTGTTTCGACTGTGACTGTATGACCGTAGACATATTGATGGAATTTACTACATCCAAACACAATGGCATAGAGTTCTTTTTCAATTTGTGCATAATTACACTGTGACTTTGTTAGAGTTTTTGATGCAAATGCTATTGGCTTTGCATTTTGCAACAATACTGCTCCTACTGTAGATTGCGAGGCATCCACAGATAGAGTTAACGGCTGACTAGGATTGTAAAATGTTAAGTTTGGAACTTGACTTATTAAAGCTTTTATTTTGGCAAATGAAACATCATATGATTCATTCCATTGAAAATCTGTATCCTTTAGTAATAATTTTCTTAAAGGTTCGGTTTCTTTACTAAGATCTTGGACATATGAACCTAAATAATTTACTAGACCTAAAAATCTTTGTAGACTTTTGACATTCGTTGGTGGTGGCATATCTACTATTGCCTTGACTTTACACGGATCAGGTCGCATGCCTGTTGAGTCAAATATATGACCATAGTATTTAATTTCTTGTGCCCCGAAAATACATTTTTCTTTATTTAATTTCAGATTACTTTGTTTGACTCTATCTAATACTATTTTTAATTTCTGATCATGTTCCTCTTTGCTTTCGCCCCAAATAAGAATGTCATCGATATAATTAATTACATCTAAGTCATAAAATATGTCATTAATTATACGATGGAATATTTCTGGCGCAGCATTGATACCATAGGGTAAACGTAGGAACTGATATCTACCAAAAGGACTATTGAACGTACACAATTGAGAACTAGCTTCATCTAAAGGTATCATCCAGAAACCTGTTGAAGCATCTAAAACATAAAAATATTTAGCTCTTGTTAATTTTGTTTTTATTGTCTCAATATCGGGAAATGGATAATGTGCTCTTCGAATAGCAACATTTAGATTTCGGGGATCGAGACAAATACGTAGCTGACCATTTTTCTTCTCGAGTAACACTATTGAGTTGACCCATTCTGTTGGACCAGTGACTTTTCGTATGACTCCTAACTGTTCCATTCTGTTAAGGTCTAATTTAAGTTTATTATGTAATTTAAATGGAATTTTCCTTGGCGGATCTACTTTAGATGTGATCGATTTGTCAACATCTAAATGACACACTGTTTTAAGACAGCCAAAACCAGTGAATATTTCTTTGTAGCGATCAACCATACTGTTACTGTGGAGACAGTGTATTCGTTTCAGAAGACCCAATCTATTGCAATCTAATCCTCCAATAAGAGTTCTACATTGCAACGGAGTGACTATGAATCGAATGTACACAGAGTTTTTATTTAATTGACACGGTAAGACACATTGCCCTAAAACTGGAATATTTTCCCCAACTACTGATGTTAATATTGTTTTATTAGTACATTATTTATTCTATAAATATTGCACGTTGTCTTTATTTATTCTATAAAGTTTACACAACTCTTACAATTATCTTATATCACGTTTGTCGTCTACCATGTTGTCTCCACGTTCGTCTTACTTGTAGTTCTTCTTATTAGTTTTCTTAAATCGTGCGTTCAGACAATACAGAGAGTAATACAGAGAGTACGTTCACACAACATCCCCTTTCTTAAGCTTAGGTTACAAGAATAAAAATAAATACTATTATTTCATTTTCTTACAACTAACAACAAAACAATTATTTTTGTACATAGTCATTTAACCAGACTGGTGGTTTTCGCACCCTGGTCGGTCGTGGATCTTCAACCACATCTTTAGCTGACGAGAGAGAGTTTTCTACTACATTAGGATGATTATCAACAATCGGACGAGTATCTGATATCACAGAGTCTGCTTCCGGGCTTTGTTCAGAAATCTCTTCAGAGTCAGACATTGAATGTTCCATATTAACTACTGGAAATTGTTTTTGTTGAGGATCAGACAGTGAAGGATTAAAATAAGGTGCAGGGATTAAATGCCACCTATTTCGTCTGTACATACCGCTATTTGTTTCTACAATATATGATCGCGGATTATTATCTTTACAATATATTTTACCGTATTGACGCAAATCAATTATCCATACGCCATCCCCCGTTTTAAATTCTATAAGGTCTTTAGACGCATGTCTCTTATTATAGTTTTCAGCTTGTTTTTCTTTATGCTGTGTTTCTAATTTTATTATTTTGTTAAGTTCTTTTTCTGAAATACGGAATTTCAAATTTTCGGGTAACTGTGGAAGTAAACTTTTCAATCTACGTCCCATCATAAGTTCAGCTGGAGTAAATCCGTTCGTTAGTGGGGTTGTTCTATAACTTAACAACGCTAAATTCAAATCCGAATTCGTATTCTTTTTAATAATATTTTTCGCGATTTTAACCGCTGCTTCTATAGCTCCATTCGATTGGCTGTAATAGGGTGAACTTGTGACATGTTTGAAATTATATTCTCTGCTAAATTGCTTGAATTTAGATTGAAATTGCGGACCATTGTCCGAACGTAGTTCATCGCAAATTCCGTAGCGAGCAAAGGTTTCTTTAAGTTTAGTAATGATTGTATCTTCATTCATGTATTTTAATGGGAAAATCTCAAAATATCTAGAGAAATAATCTGTAAATATAAGGTACCATTTATCGCATTTAAATAAGTCAACTGCGACTTTTTCCATAGGTCGAGATGGAAAATCTTCTTTCATGAATGTTTCTTTAGAATTTATTCGTTCCTCTATACATTCAGGGCATGATTTTATTAAGTTTGCTAATTGAGTACTAAGTCCTAACCACCAAACTGTAATTTGAGCACGTTTTCTACATTTGACTATGCCTTGGTGACCGGAGTGAATAAACTCAATTACTTCTTTTTGCATAATTGCGGGAATTACTATTCGATTGTCTTTCAACAATAGGTCATTATATATTGAAATTTCATCTCGGTACTGATAATATTCACGTAATTCTACGGGTAATTGGTCTCGATTAGGCCAACCTTTAATAGTATATTTCATTAATTGAGTGCAAATTGGATCAATGTTTTGTGCATTTAAAATTTTTTTAAGGTAGTTGTCTTTAATTGGGGTATTTGATACAATGAATTTAACATATGCTTTAGTTTCTTCACATAGTTCGTCATCAATATCCCTTTCTATTACTGGACTTCGAGATAAAGAATCGGCTACTACTAGATCCTTCCCCGGTACATATATAACCGTGTAATCATAACGCATGAGTCTGATTCTAAATCGTTGAAGACGAGGAGTGAGACAATCTAAGCTTTTTGTTTGTAAAATTTGTAATAATGGTTTATGATCTGTCTCAAGAGTGACATGTAACCCCATTATATATTCCGAGAATTTTTCTGCTGCCCACGTCAGCGCAAGAGCTTCGCGTTCTATCTGAGCGTAACCACGTTCTGTAGTAGTTAAAGTTCTAGATAGATAGGCAACGATTTCGCGTTTACCGTTTGGGTCTTCTTGGAACAGACAAGATCCTATGCCATAGCTCGAGGCATCCGAACTAATGGTGATTTTCTTTGAGGGATCGTAATACGCGAGTAGAGGTGTATCAATGAGACACTGTTTGATTTTATTAAATGATTGTTCTTGCAAGGACGTCCATAAATATGGAGTGTCACTTTTCAACAAGGAGTTTAAAGGTTCTAAAATTTGAGAGCGGTTGTGTACAAATTTCCCAACGAAATTTATCATTCCGAGGAATCTTAAGAGTTCTGTTTTATTTTCTGGGCGGGAAAAATTTCTAATAGCTTTAACTCGGGATTCATCTATAGAAATTCCTTCATCTGATAAGATGTGTCCAAGATATGATATTTTGTTTACACAAAATAAACATTTTGAGTCGTTAAGAGTGATACCTTCAGAGTTTAATTTTGAAAGTACGAGTCTGAGTATTTCATCATGTTTTTGTCTATTTTCCGCAAAAATGAGTATATCATCAACGTGAAAAACTATATTTTGAATACCTGAAAGAATTTTGTGAAATTTACTGACAAAATATTCTGGAGCGCAAGAGATTCCAAATGGTAATCTTTTGAAAATAAACCTTCCAAATGGACAAATGAAACAGGTTAGAGGTTGACTATCTTTTTCTAGTTTTATGTGATAAAAGCCTTTTTGAACGTCTAATTTCGAAAAGTACTTAGCTCCTTTAATACGCGCGAGAGTAGTTTCGACTTTAGAAATAGGAAAATAGGGTCTGAGTACCGCTTTGTTAAGCTGAGTGTAGTCAACGCACAGCCGGATCTCATCTGCTTTTGGTACGACTACTATAGGAGCTACCCATTCTGTTACTTCATCAATAGGTTCTATAATGTCTAATTTTAGTAAGCGATTTATTTCTGCTTCTAATTTTGGAAGTAGAGGTATAGGGACAGGTCTTGGAGTGCATTGTGCAAATGGAACAACATTTTCTTTTAACTTTATGCTGACTTCGCCTTTGAATTCGCCAAAACCCCGAAACAAACCCGGAAATTCAGATTTAACGTCAATTTTGTTAACTGTACGAGTGTTCTCAAAATTCACACTTTCTGATAGTTTAACTAATCCAAATTGTTGTATAGTATTTCGAGATAATATTGCGGATGCAAGATTATTTATTATAAAAATTTCCGTTCGATGTTTCTCTCCCTCATGCTCAAGAGTGACTGATAGAGTTCCACTTACCTCCAGAGTTTTGCCGTCCGGACCATTTATAGTTTTTCTTGGTGCCTGGATTTTAGCAAATAAATGTGAAGGTATGTAATTTCTTGGCATACAATCGACATCGGCTCCCGTGTCAAGAATGAAAGTTATCTTTTGTTTAAATTCTACCACCAGTATGGCTACTTGCCATGAGATTGACTTAAGTTGACTTGATATTTGCCCTAAAACAAAATCATTATTATTTGTACTTTTACAATCATTATTTTCAGTGATGTTCTGAATAGTATTTCTATTTGACTTTTTACACATTTTTATGAAATGTCCCTTTATGTTACAACCGTGACAAATTAAATTACGAGCTGGACACTCGTTACGAGGATGAGCTTTGTTGCCGCAGTACGAACAGGAATTCGTATTGCCGCCTTTGTTGGACTGAGGTTTCGAGTTGTTCGAGTTAGAGTTCTGAGTGAATACTTTCCTATTTCCCTCCTGCTTCTGCTGCTGCTGATGTCGCTTGACCATCTGCACCGTCTCGGGTTGTCGGATGATTCGATTCTGTCTTTGTTGAATTTCAGCCTGACGAGCTGTATCAGTAGCATCTTTGAGTGTCAGATTTGCTTTGAGTTGCATTGATTCTGAGGTTTTACTGTCTGACATGCCAACCACAATTCGATCACGTATTAGTTCTTCTTTGAGTGCCCCAAATTCACAGCTTTCGGCAAGAGTATGGAGATCCGTGATGAAATTGTCAATGGACTCTCCCGGTTTCTGCATTCTAGAGTTAAACTTGAAACGTTCGAAGATTACGTTTTTCTGAGGTCGAAAGTACGAATCAAACTGAGTGAGTGTTTGAGTGAGAGTTGTCATACTTCCTGGAAACTGTTTGAGAATCTCCTCTGCTTTCTCTCCCATGAGATATATGAGTATGTCTATTTTACTTGTTTCCAAATTATGTGACATACCTGAGATGGATACATATCTTTCGAAACGCCTTTTCCATTGTGACCACGTTTCCGGCTTGGAAAAATTAAATCGCTCTGGAGGTGATACATTTAGTGGTGTTGTTACTGGAACTGCTGCTGGAGTTTCTGGATGAGACATTTTTTTGTTCCTTCCTTGACCACGTGTTTCTTAGTAATACAATACACTTTTCTTTTTTGAGTTAGGTTTGAGTTTTCTTTTTCTCTTAGTGTTTTACCGCTGCCACCATGTTTTATTAGTACATTATTTATTCTATAAATATTGCACGTTGTCTTTATTTATTCTATAAAGTTTACACAACTCTTACAATTATCTTATATCACGTTTGTCGTCTACCATGTTGTCTCCACGTTCGTCTTACTTGTAGTTCTTCTTATTAGTTTTCTTAAATCGTGCGTTCAGACAATACAGAGAGTAATACAGAGAGTACGTTCACACAACAAATATATCAGTGCATTTAGACAGTTTAAATTTGTTATTAATATTGACACTCTTAAAATTTTTATTTGACATTAAATTAGTTTCCGCTCCTGTATCTAATTGACATACTTCTACATTATTTATTTTAAGACTATCTGACCATATCTTATTTGTGTTATTAACAATATTGACATTTTTATTAGACTTTTTCTTATTAACAGCACCAATGAAAAAATCATTTGATTCAACTTGTTGTTCCATGACTGGATCAATTTTACATTCATTACGTGATTCATTAGTTAAAATTGCAATTGATTTGTAACTAGATCGACAAAATTTTGCGAAATGATTAAGTCTGTTACACTTACGACACCTGACGCCTTCTGCCGGACACTTTTGTCTATGAATTTGGCCACATCTTGTACAAGTTGGACTACTTCGACTTGTAGGGGGTTGACTTGATGATTGGACTGCATAATTACGTTTATCGTTGCCGGAATACGATGACTGCCTCTTATGGTCAATCTTCTTCCTCACGTTGAGTTTTTGGACGCTGACCTCTGATGATTCTTGTTTGGTCATTTCCATCAGCTGTTGACGACTGCTTTCATGTGACTTCGTAATATTTTCTGCTTTTTGTAAAGTAAGATCCTCTACTTTAAGTAGTTTCTCTTTGAGATCTTTGTCTTCAATGCCTATGACATAACAATCTCTGATCATATTGTCCTGTTCTAAATATTCACAACTCGCTGCCAAATTTTTTAATTCAGTTAGATACTGATCGTATGTTTGATGTTGTTTCTGTTTACAAGACAAGAATTTAAAACGTTCGTAAACTAGATTCTTCTTTGGCTCGAAATATTCAGTAAATTTATTTAATACTTCTTCGTATGTAATTTCATCTAATTCAGGTGTTATAGTGAAGGTGTTATATAGACGTAGGCCTTCATCACCAATGCAGTTCAAGAGCATTGCTATTTTACGTGTATTTTCTCTTTGCGAGGTACCAGTAGCCTCTAAAAATAGTGAAAATTTCTGTTTCCACCAGATCCATTGTTGATGCAAATTTGTTGCTTCAAAATTAAAAGTTCCTGGTGACTGGAAACCCATAATTTGATCCATTCTAGTAGTTTATTGTGGATTTTTTCGCATTTAACCTCAATTGACTTAGACTTTGCGACTTTTGCACGTGTTGTTCTTTTTCGTTCAGATACCTGACTCACCTGACACCATGTTATATTTAGGTTCAGGACATTAATTAAAAGATACTGTATAAAGTTTAATTTGTTTATTTTACTATTTTAATTAATATGTATCAGTTCAATTTCATTTACATGACATGTTTCAATGACCTCTGTTTGACAACCGACTTGTCACACTGTTCAGGGCAGTGCCAGTGGCGTTACATACAACACACAGGTTTTTCGAAGCTGCAAACTTGCGATTCACACTACCATAACTGATCCGAACAACATATTTAAAAAATCAGAACTACACCACGCTTTGCGATTTTGGCCTTTTTACCTTCCGCTTACCTGTAAAGGAAGGTATTGGAATCATGCTAAAAATCGGGTAGTGAGTTTTTAGTGGATGAGCACGAATTAGGGTCCTTACAACTCATTTTTGATAGTTTCACGATGATGTCTGTATGTATGTGTGTAGCTATGTGGTCAGGGCCGGATTTCTGTCAGTCGGATAACTCAAATACGAATTACCCAAAAATTTTGATATTTGGTATTTAAAATTTGTATATAAATTGGAAGAACCCATTAGATTTTGGTACAAATATCTTCACCGGAAGTGATATTTTTTGAAGATTGAAAAGATTAATTGTCAAAAATTTATATAAATTTGGATAAATATAGTATTTTGTAATAAGAATAAGAGGCAAAGTTATTTGCAACTTACGTTATAAAAAAATTGGCTTTATCTGGTAGCATCACAGAACTGCAGTAAAATTTAAAAAATAACTTTATCAAATAAAACGTTGAAATCTTGTAATCCATGTTCGACTGAATTTTGTTTCTGTGTAAAAAATATTGACAGGTGAGATGGGTGACAAGTTGACATACTAGTGCTATATATCATAAGTAAGATATTAAATGTAGTAATTGAACGGAGGATGGCTTCACCACAGAAGAGTTTTCCTGTGAATGAATCTTTTTATTCAGATGATGCAAATTTCTGTGTTTCAATATTTTTGATTTTTATTTGTATATATTTTAAATGGGCACCGGATTGTACGTATACATTTCTGTTTAAAGTCTAGATATGGCGGAAGCGGGCGGAAGGTTGTGTGATGGCCAGGTCAGATTTTTTATGTACGATTTGACTGGCCTTATCTGCTTCCTAATTTGACAAATTAAATGCTTGGAAACAGTATTTTAAATTTGATTCATAGTTATGTCGATTATTTTTCTGGTAGTATTATGAATGTTCTTTGGGCTTGGAAATGAATATTACTAGTGCGCAGCACTATGCCAGAAATACATATATACTCGTAGTCCACTTTACTATGACTACGAATGGTATTCAAGAGCTTGATTCATTGAATCAGACCAGTTTTAAATTAAAATTCCAAAAAATGCAGTAGAGGTAAGAAGGGTTAGTGTGGACTAGGCTTTTAAATTGGCGGCCGGGGGGGGGGGGGGTTACAGGGACCAGGAAAAAATGTAGGGCGGCACACATCTTTAATTTATTTTGATACTTCCTATATTTTAATATTTTTTCAAAATAATTTGAAATATTTGCTGAGCGCTTCATATTTGCGACCTACTAGTTCTCTCTTTAAAATTCAAACAAAATGAAAATGATCATTTAACACTTTTAACAAAAAATATCGCAATTTTACAGCATGTATTCCGAACAATGAACTTTAGAGCACTTACAAGGCATGTTTACTGGTGTGCAAACATTTATTTAAAGTGGTTATGGGAGTTAAATGTAACAGTTTAACAGTTTAAAACCTAATATACTGGCGGAAAAAATGAAACACTTGAAATTCGTACAAATTTCGACCATTTTCAAACCGCCATAATTCGGCGTATTTTCAATCGATTTAGATGAATCAACCAAATTAGACGATTTTTTCGGGAAAAAAGCCATTGTGGCTCTACTTTAAGGAGGTAAACTCAGATTAGGATGATCTCTTTTCGTACCCTTCAAAACCCGAACCAAAAAAAGACGTGTTTGGACAAAAAAAGTCCATCCACAAAAAAGCATTGAAATTTGTTCCATTACCTGTGCTGACTTAAAAAACGAAGTTTCTACGACGATTTGGCACAAAGTTACGGGTGTTTGGAAAAGAGTACATTTTGTGTTTATTTACACATAAGTCGGAAGTTTTTCGATGAAATTGTTTTTTTTTTCACGAATGAAATTTTCTTTCAAAATTTCAAATTTTTTAGGCAATTTGAGTTATTCAAATTTCATCGAAAAACTTTCGACTTGTGAGTCAAAAAACCACAAAATGCACTTTTTTCAAACGCCCATAACTTTGTGCCAAATCGTCGTAGGAACTTCGTTTTTTGAGTCCTGCACGGGTAATTGAACAAATTTCAATGTTCTTTTTGTGGACCGAGTCGACAAATTTTTTCCAACTCGGTACGCTTCGGCAAAGTTGGAGTTTTTGCCCAAAAACGTGTTTTTTGTTCGGGTTTTCAAGGGTACGAAAAGAGATCATCGTAATCTGAGTTTACCCCCAGTAGAGCCACAACGGGTTTTTTCCCGAAAGATTCGTCTAAATTGGTTGAAAAGTCGCTGAGTTATGTGCAAAAAACCTAAAATGCACTTTTTTACACACCCATAACTTCCTCCACAGGGAATTGAACTAATTTTAGTGCCCTTTTGGTGGATCAAGTTGATCATTTTTAAAATTAATTTTTTTCACATGGGTGCTAGAGGAGGGCGGAAGGGGTTGCGCTTAAGTTTGCATGCATGACTTTTAAGTAGACACTTTTTCGCCCTCGAAGATTCATCGATATCTATTAAAAAGACGCCGAGTTATGGCGGTTTGAAAATAGTCGAAATTGTTTCATTTTTTTTTCGCCAGTGTATTTGAATAAAGTAATATTATTTAACGATAATAACGAATTTGAAAATTGAATGCAATAAGTAAACAGTACTGGTTGTAGTTATTGTGAGTAAATTACCAGTCTTCAATATTTACCCTCATGGTATCATCGATAATTCCATTTATGACTTGGCTACAAATTACCAGTACATTGCACTTGTAAAATAGAACAAATTACTATCTACTGTACTTTATTACACATGACTATATACATAGGCCGAGTAACTAGGTTTAAATTACCTTAATTAGTGCAAAACACATCGTGTGTAATTCCTGAGCTAATAAATTCTAGTCAAATAATGAATACCGTATAATTTCCAGAACTACTCGCGATCTTATCGCTTTACACTTCCCATTCTTATAAGCACTTTCCATAATTTGTGAACTGATACTACACTTCTTGAAATTCGATAATACATAAATAAATCAAATGACTTCATTACTACCTTGAGATATTTATAAGACGAAGGATTATGATATTAATTAAATAAAAATACTTTATTTATGAATTTGTTGAAAAACATTTTATTTGGAAAATTACATTGTTTTGATAACAAAGTTTACGACTTTTGTATTTTTCAGTTATATCTAAAGCAATTTTTCATAAAACTGCACATGTTATAGCTTCATTTAGTTTCTAAAGGTAAAAGTATAATTAAATAAATTCCATATAACAAGAAGTGTTCATAAACGTAGTAGTACCCAATTATTTTTTTATGAACCTAGGTCGTAAAATTTTGCCAACCGTTTGAATTGTATGTAGCACAAAGAATCTTGAATCACAAGGTACAAGGTGGTATGTTAATTCGATTTAAAAATTAAATAAAGTTATTATTACTATGATTGGGTCTGTCAAATACTTGATTGAGGTTGAAATATGACTGTGATCCGAGTGGCCAGCGAGGTCGTGAGTTTGAATCTCACTGAAGTGCATGGACATTGTGATAGTCTAAAAAAAATTGAATTATATAATTACAATGTATCTGGCTAATAAGCTCTGTCTCGGGTTCTGTTCTTAAAGTCATGTGGGTTTCTCCTTTAAAAAAAATTAAAAATAAGACTTAAAATTTAGGTTCCGATTGTGAAATCGATCACAAAAATTAGTAATTCAAAATAAAATTAATATTTGACACAATTTAAATATTTTCCTTGTTACAAAAGGTGATTAGTAGATTACTATAACAACTTTGGTTTTAACTTTGATGGATAAAACCGATGAAAAAATCCTGCAATTAAGCTAACAAAGTAACACTTAACTGTCGTTCATTTCCATCAGATAAAAACGTGGTTAATTTTTTTTTAAATTATATAATATAAAACATTAATTTTTGATGCATAATTTAATATCTTTCATGAGATTTTATCGATTGAAGATTAATCAACATTTTTGCCTTTTCAATAATTAGGATCAGGCGATCTGCTAAATAGTTTTAGAAAATATTTCCTTTATCATGTGATTTCGCTGGCGTTTTGTAAAATAAAAACACAGAGCAAGGACTACTAATTTTACGTACAGCAAGAGCCGGATTCAGGGTCGTAGGCGCCCTGATGCAAAGTTTATTTTTGCCCCTTCCTCCACGACAATTTTTTTTAAATTAATTTTTCTTTAATTTGGCCTTGCGATTTTTTTGTTTTCGGTATTTATAATAATGATCATCAGATATATTTTTCGATATTTTTATTATAATGCGTTTTTCGCGAACTTTACGAGTGTTTTTAGCATGCTTCCAGGCATCTGATCGAAAAACTGAAATATACGTTTTGTAGTGCACGATGTCAACTTTTTAAAACTTTTTTGAAAATTATTATCGGACTTACGGTAACGCATACAGGCTTGCCGGAAAATAGCGCACTGCAAACTTTGAATCGCGATTTCGCGAAAACTAATAATCCGACAGCACCTACATTTAGCACATATAAAGAACATTATAATCCCTACTTTCTCTCAAAATTTTAGCGCTCCAGCTCAAAAAATGACGGAGCTATGAATTTCCGAAAAAAACGCCTAATTTTCCGGTTTTTTCCTAAATTTTTCAGGACCTAATTATCCGATTGAGACGTTCGACTTCTCATTTTGTAGATATTTTAATTCTCTACAAATCATTTCATTAGGGCATTCCGATTGCTCCATTAGTTTCAAAGTTACAAGCAAAAATAGACAAAAATCGCGTTTTTTTGCAATAAATTGTTAATAACTAACAAATGGACCGGAAACTCGAGTGAAGAACACATACCTATACATCTGCTTATTATCTTTTATATCATCGCACACTCGGTTTGCTACTAGTATTTTTGTCACGAGAACGCTGCTGTAAATCCCTATAGCTTGGCCTAATAAGACTTCAACGTTTTCAGAACTCGAAGATTCATCCAATTTCGTCGAAATGCAGCCGAGATATCGCACTTTGAAATTGTGTCATTTTTGGTGCATTTTTCAAGTGGTGCGTTTTTATTTTCCTCGAGTGTAGTACAAAGCACCGCAGGCGAAAAATTTTCAAAATCAAGAGAATGACATGTATGTAAGTATGTAATTCCATATTATCAGCTATAATTTGGCGCACGTTGATTTCGCCGGTTTGGTACGGTGCACTCTTGCAATCTGGGTTGCTACGGCTCTGCATATATATTTTATATACTTAGTACTGTAATATAAATAATCATATTTACTATGGTGACCTATATAGATGTGACGTGTCGACCATAATATAATTTTCCTGAATTAACACAATTTAGAAAATTGGGTTATATTTTGATTGAAATGGATTTCCTCTAATTTTGAAAAATTACGCAGGGGAATGTGTGAATCAATCGGAAATGAAAATGAGTGCTAATAATATGAATTTACAAATCAAAAGTGGCATAAATTTTCTGATATATCCCAGCAGGTAAATAAATTGACTTGATGGATGTAGCATCGGCAAAAACGCTAACTTGAAAATCGATGATTGATTGCTATATAATAACAAAATTTCCAATAATTGCTCGTCGTTTCTATTAGTTATTTATAGGTTGACTGAACGAACGTGAGTTTCGATCTAAATAAAAATGTTCTTTTTACATGAAACATTTGATAGCGAAATACATTTTCTATACAACTCATATAATTTTTATTACCGTAGCAAACAGTGGCGTAACAACGCGAAATTCAGTTGTGTTCCAAACTTGGGCCGGGCTCCCCCTCCTTATACTTAATAATTATAATAACAAATCGCATATGAAAATTTATTTTCACTTTTTATTACAAAAAAACAAATAACTATTAACTAGGTACCACTAGGTACATAGTAACATTATTAATTAAACATAAATTACTTAAAATTAAGTAGGCACATTAAAACAAAAATCCGTGCTTTGGCATTAGCGAAAATTTAAATTATTTCCGATAGGTTCAGATTTTTGCAACTTGCATACTGCATAGGCTGCATGCCGTAATCATTTCCGAAAAACTGCTCGAGGATGAAAAGTTTTTAATTACAATGAATTCCGTTAATTCTCTGAGAGATTTTAATCCTTTGATTTCATCTTTAAAAGATTGTCTGTATGACAGCAACTCATTACAAAGTGTATCAGAAATATCATCAGGATATTGTTTACATAAATCTTCTAATTTTTTGTCGATTGCCTCCGGGCCCCTGAGGCCTCCGGGCCGTGTTCCACAGAACACTTGGAACACCGGTAGTTACGCCACTGGTAGCAAAGTGATAAAAGATAATTGAAAATAATATGAGTCATTTCATATTAAGTATCAATAACTGCAATAATTGCAGGATATGCATGATGAAAATAAGATCGGAAATGTAGATCCAAGAGCAAAAACAACTCTCGGAGAAAGTCTAATTTTATAAACAGTGTAAAATAAAATTTATAATAACATGTACTTATAACAAGTTTGATGAAAGCAATCCGAGGGATACATATTCAAAAAATATCGACATTCACATAATCCGGGGCTCACAGGCCCGGCTACAAAAAACTTATAATAACTAGGGTTAAAGGCGGATGGTACTGAATTGTGTACACGTACAGTCACCCCAATTAGGGATACTCACCATAATTTGTTTATCTCGAAAAGAGGACGCCGCGCCGTGCGAAGCGAGGTTCATTGCGCCGCAGTTGAATTTTTTTAGAAGAAATGTAGTGAGCAATTTGGGCAAAAAATATCTTAAATAAAATATAATCGGGGATAATATAACAAGTAATATGATTGTCATCGGTGATATCATGAGTTGGTTGAAAATGAAAATTGACCGAGTGCGCAGCACGAGTTTAATTTTCTGAAGACTAAAGAATGCTATCACCTATGATTAATCATAGCCCGAGTAATATACGCTCGAGGAAAAAATTAGGGAAAAACTTTTTTTTACGAAAAATGTCAAATTTTCAAAACTTGGTTGCATTTGACCCAAAATCAATAATCCTTTGGGTTTTACAAAATATCAAAGTCTCCTCTTTCGAATGGTGTACCTCCCATGTAAACCGCCATAAAAAAAATGTTTTTGACTGAAAAAAATTTCCAAATTTAACAACTTGCACGGAGTACAAAAAAATTGTAGACTATATTCAAGGCAAGGACATTAAAGTTCACACAATTTCCTTTAAAGTTCAAAAAAGTTTCTACGATGATTTGATCTAAAGTTATGAGCATTTGAAAAGTGACCATGTAAGATCTTGGTTAATGGAAATCTTATAAATATAAAATAGATAAAAAATATTTTTTTTTGGTACTAAATAAACATCTGAAATATGGTACACTAAAAAGTATTTTAGTTTGTTCATTTTTAATATTAATTTAATATAATTTCAATTTCAATAAATAAATGAATATTTTTGGAAATTTAATATAAATAAACATGTACCTACTCATCAAAATATGGTTTAGGTACTATATAATATGGTAAATTAGGTTCAATCATAGAGATGGGATTTTATATTGTAAAATTTACAAAAATAGGTACCTAATTAAATATGTTAAAAACTTCGTAATATTGCTATACAAATCCACCACGTACAGACCATATTCCGCATTAAAATTACAAAATATTTACAAATTCAGTTAGTTGCGGTGGATTAATTTATGCATCGGATATTGTCTATAAAATTGTACAATTTACCTAAAAATAATTTCAATTTCAACTCGTGTGGTAGTTGAATCTAACTCTATTCGCTGCCTCCAGAAGTGGTACTTGCAAGCTCTATTTATTTATATTTGGTTTCCGCTGCCACCAGATGCGGGATGTGAATCGAAGTTAAGTTAGACTCGTGTTCAACTAAAATGTAATGCTAAATTAGTATTACTGTATTAGCGAACGACTTCCACTTGTATCGTTGTCGAACGGTTTCCACAACACACCAGTAGCGGGTCATCAACAATTTATATTTACACAAGGGTTGAATGGATCAAGGACAGGTTTTAGAAAAATATATAAATTACAAAACTAACTTTAAAGTGAATTTATTGAAATAATTGAATTTAAGAAAACGACCCCTTCGACATTCGCCTTAAGCGTTTAAGGGAAACCCAATAATTGTCATATATAATACCATTAGTGACTACGATTTTGCCGGCAATTTTTGCTGTGCTACGCACTCGTGTTTATTTTCGACACAACAAGCAGGAGTGACCAGACGGCAAAAATTACCAAAAAATCATAGTCACGTATGGTATTCGGCTTGACAATTTCTCGAATTATTTTATTTATTCCAAAAAAAAGTAATGTATTTTTAAAACAATCATCAATTGACATAGTATCTAAGCAACGCTTCGCGGCAATTTTCACTAGTGTGAAAAATTGTCAGTGCAATTTTCACTAGTTGAAAATTGTCACTGTAGTTCGTCTGTGATAGGTACAATTCAGCAAAATACTGTGTTTTGATTGGATGAAAAACTATGAGTGGAATTGTCTAAATAATTATTGGCAAAATGTAGAACAAACGTGGTAGTGCATTTTGGAAAACACAATATAAAATATAATTATTATTTATACTAATGTACTAATGTAATAAATGATCAATTACAAATAAGCAATACAATACTGAATAATTATAATGTGAACAAAGAAACTGGAAATATTTAAACTAGTGGAGACGACACACGAACAACAGTTATTGGTTATAACAACAATTGCACAGACAAATATTCCAAACCTGCAATAAGTACGATTCACGATACTCTATGTCTCTATCTAGATTTTAGCTCAGCCAACAAACACTTAAACCGTTCTTACAAAATATTATTAATACGCTTTTCTGCGTTTCTTCAATAATAACAAACAATACCGTTCTCAAAATACAATACAAATTACTTACTTTTCGGCTGACTATTTCTGCTTTATCAAACGGGACGAGCACTACTTGTACTGTACACTGTCGTTTCCAGTTTTATCAAATTCAACTTAAAGACAAAAATATACGATTTTTGTATCAATCGTTGAAGCTTTATATAAAACACACTTTGACCAAACTATAGTTCGAGTGTATAATAAGGGCTCTGTGATGACTCTTTGAATAATAGAAAAATTACCGAATTTATAACTTTAGGATCTCGCTTTAACCTCCCACTCGTTTAGCTGCATATCCTACTACATATCCCACTAGCGCCATTTTCTGACTTTTTGGAGTAAGATTCTAAAATAACGCTGGTCCTTGAAAAAGGCAGTAACACCTACATCAATGTTAATTTACTGCCGACTCCGATATAGTTTGCTTTATCTTTAAAAATACAATAGTTTACTTTTTAGACAGTCAGCTGCAATCATTAAATACGGTTGCAACAAATTTTAAACAGGAATACAAGACTTCCAAATTCCTGAAGTTATACAATCTTTTGAAAACTAACTCTAATAAATTCCACTACTTCAGCTTTCTAAATTTGACAAAAGGGTAGCAAATACTGCACAAGTAATAAAAACTCTTCCCACGTTTTCTAAGCATTTTAAATATTTTCTAAAGTTTACCTGACCCATCTATGATTCGTTACACTCCATTCTATATCTGCCAACAAAGACTTCTATTGTCCAAGCTTACAACAATTAGCAAGAACATGTACTTGATACACTCGAAATGAATCTTTACTTAAAAGTAAATAAATTTTTAAAATGTGTTGGAAAATTTTCAACCGAAATATGCAACACTGGAAGAATTTACATGAAATACAATTGGTAAAATTTCTAGGTAAATTTGGATCCAAAAACGTTTTATTTTATTGTAGGCCTTAGTATCCATGGTGTAAAGTAAATAATATTTATGTTTCACAAATACAATTTATTGGACGTTTCGAGTATTAAAATGCACTCATCATCAGCTTACATTACATAATTTTCACTCACCATTTTATAATGATTAACAAATTCAATTAATTTATAAATAAGTTGCAATGTTACATTATAATATATCAATGGTAACATTTTTTGTCATTCCGGCAACAATGAGAATCACATCATGATCTTGCGACATTGTTACTAGTCAATTTTCACGGTGCACTTTTTATGCGCTGCCTGTGCTACTACCAGAATTACCGCTGTGCTTCCAGTCATTATTTTAACTGCTTGTGAAGCGGAATATTAGTGACCATTTGTGTGAATCTTGGATTTTCTGCTGATGTTTTTAGAGAAATTTGGTTTTGAAATTCAGATTTAGCCATTAAATTGGGATTATTGGCACAAATATTTTGAAGAGCTAGTTTCTTGGGTCATTCCCAGAGTTGCTTCGTATTGCACACATGCCGTTAGAATACTTTCAAGCCGCCTTCCACATCAGGTATACTAGCATTCAGTCAGTGTATAGTACATAATGTTCCTCATTGGTCAGTGAATTAACGCTGCTCTTATTTGCAGGTTTTTTTTATGTTACTATATTTGTATCGTTGTGAAGTCATCGTTAGCATCCCTATCAGTATCGTTTGCCGTTGGATGTCATGATTCTCGCCTTATAGATGAAGATATTTATGATGAACGTTGGAGCGAGAAACAGAAATTGCCATTCCGTTTACCATATGCTTCGGCTGTTCGTCAGTCACCCCTGACACGACGCCATTTTGTTTTGAGAGTCCTTGCCGCTTGCCCACCGGAAATCAAACACAGAGCCACCTGAAGTCTGTGTCGTTAGACATCATTTATATATTGTACATCACCATCATTAATTTTTTTCTATTAGTCCAGTCAAAATAGGAAAAATGACGGTTCAAAATCCGAAAGTTTTGAAACTTTGTAGCATTGTTCGGGAAGGTCTAGTAATGAACATATCAAAAGTCCTGACCCGTAGGTGGTGAGCGGGGGCGTGGGGACCACAAAATGGCTGCCAAAATCTGGTTTTTCTATAATATCTCGTTATCGCTGCATTGTAGAGTACAAGTACTTATAACAAAGTTGTAGAGAATAAAATTTGCTACAACTTTGATGTAAAACAATTTTTTCACCGATCAATGGTTCGCAAGTTATGATAAAGACAAGCGGAGCGTTTTGTTTGCTCTTTGCAAAAATGTTGAATTTTTCCTATTGCAACTGTAACTTTGAAACAGATGAACATATCGACTTCCGGTTTTAAATATTCAATTTAGCAGACATTTTTCTATCCAAATTATAAATTTCAGATTTTGGGGACCCTTGTATAGCAACATTTTTAAAAAAGAATGTAAATAATTTTTAATTTTTTTAAATTTTTTTTGTGATTTTCTTACTATAATTGATATAACGACTTCCGGTTTCCGGAATTGAATTTCTTAGACAATTTCCTATAATATACATTATATTAAAATTTTTTATAGACCTCGGTTAAGCTAAAATTTTAAGTTTTTTTCGAAGAGAAAATGGTAAAATTTTGGCATTTTAAAAATTTATTGTGTTTAATCAGCTCTGTATTATAGTCCAGTCAATAATAGTCTTGTAATATTGTCCAGTCCTACTCAGATTTTATTCATCAATAATATGAAATCTCAATCTCAATTCGTTTACAATATAGAGCTGATTAAACACAATACAAATGTAATTCTAGGCAATATAAAAATTGATTGTAATGAAGTCGTACAAAAAATATTTTATGTAACTCGTACATAATCGGACTTTATAGACTCGCGCTCACTCTGCCATAAACAACAGCTTTTCAATAAAGTCCTAGATTATGCACTTGTTAC
This sequence comes from Agonum fuliginosum, assembly GCA_947534325.1. NCBI lineage: Eukaryota > Metazoa > Arthropoda > Insecta > Coleoptera > Carabidae > Agonum > Agonum fuliginosum. The sequence continues at coordinate 25,328,212 of OX384032.1, forward strand.
ATAAATATCTATTATAGTCCAGTCAACGAAGGATCATTTTGGGCAAACACAAGGAATTTTTAAAATGCCAAAATTTTACCATTTTCTCTTCGAAAAAAAATTAAAATTTTAGCTTAACCAAGGCCTATAAAAAAATTTAATATAATGTATATTATAGGAAATTGTCTAAAAAATTCAATTCCGGAAACCGGAAGTCGTTATCTCAATTAGTTCAGAAATTATAGTAAGAAAATCACAAAAAAAATTTTAAAAAATTAAAAATTATTTACATTCTTTTTTAAAAATGTTGCTATACAAGGGTCCCCAAAATCTGAAATTTATAATTTGGATAGAAAAATGTCTGCTAAATTGAATATTTAAAACCGGAAGTCTATATGTTCATCTGTTTCAAAGTTACAGTTGCAATAGGAAAAATTCAACATTTTTGCAAAGAGCAAACAAAACGCTCCGCTTGTCTTTATCATAACTTGCGAACCATTGATCGGGGAAAAAATTGTTTTACATCAAAGTTGTAGCAAATTTTATTCTCTACAACTTTGTTATAAGTACTTGTACTCTACAATGCAGCGATAACGAGATATTATAGAAAAACCAGATTTTGGCAGCCATTTTGTGGTCCCCACGCCCCCGCTCACCACATACGGGTCAGGACTTTTGATATGTTCATTACTAGACCTTCCCGAACAATGCTACAAAGTTTCAAAACTTTCGGATTTTGAACCGTCATTTGCCCAAAATGATCCTTCGTTGACTGGACTATATTTGTTTTGATCAAGCTGATGATTGTGGTCTTTTGATTTGTCTGTAACCAGAGATGGGCATGACGATTAATAATGGCTACGATTGACGCTGAAATTGAATTAAATCTAATTCACTTTTAATTGGTAATTGATTCTCAATTGAATTCAATTGGAATTCAATTGGTCCATTGAAATCAATTGAATCTAATTGAAAATTCAATTAATCAATTAATCGATTAACCTATTTTTGTAAAAAAAGTAAAAAATAGGTTTTTTTCTCAAAAACATGTCTTGTTGTTGACAAAAGAACAATTAATTTATTATAAACAATTATTTGTGTATAACAAATACTTCATTGATGTTTCTTTTAACCGAAAATTATATAATGGTTAATCGATTAATTGAATTTTCAATTAGATTCAATTGATTTCAATGGACCAATTGAATTCCAATTGAATTCAATTGAGAATCAATTAACAATTAAAAGGCCATTAGTTTCATTTAATTGAATAATGGAAATTGAAAAAATGCTCATCTCTGTCTGTAACTACGTATTTTTGCTTCAAGAGTACTTATTGTCGTATTATTTAATTTGACGTAACTCTGTTAAGAATTATTTTCAGATAAATTTTGTAATTCTGCTTAATCTAATACCGCATATTGTTAGTTGTTTAGTCGCTAGGACGAGCTAGTTTTATGTAAATTAACATCTGCACTTTTGTGCACGTCGACGCGAACGCTGGTTGACCAACGATTCTCACGTAGAGCTTATTCTTAAGATTATAATATTATTTGAATACGTTATCGTCCATATGTTGTTTTCGCCAATAGATCAGACTTTACGTGTCGTATTTAGATTTTGGATAAATATTTATTTTTTATTTATTTAGTTTCACTGTGTTCTGCAACAACATTCTTTTAATTTATTTTGCGATTATATAACAAATTGGCTTTCCCTTTTCCTCTTTGCCGTTTTCAGGATATTTAGAGTGTCGGTTGCTCTAAATATTGTTGTGGTTAAACCAGTCACGAATGACTGGCGCTCATGGTATGTACCATCTTTTTTATAATTTGATTATGGCCCTAGCGAAAGCCCATACCCTTCCCCACTAATAATAATAATAATAATATTTTTATTTCTGTCAGACATCAATACAGATGTATAGAAAAAGTCAAGTTAACATTAAACAGCTAAAACTATTCAGTACAATTATAATTATAATATTCAGCAATCGTGTAGAAACAATTACTCAGGAGGAACTCTTTCAATTTATGTTTGAAATTACTTATGGTGGTACAAGAAGTTATATCTGAGGGCAGATGATTATAAATACGGGGCCCAAGTGCTTGCGGCGAATTACTTCCAATTTTTAATTTAAAAAATGGTGTTTGTAATTTATCAGTTTGTCGAGTATTTATCTTATGAACATCTCTGTTATACTTAAATAGATTTGAATTTTTAAACACAAATGTACAGATCTCATAAATGTAAAGACATACAAGAGGCATAATTTTCAACTTTTTAAATTGTTCACGACATGATTCCAAACGTGATATTCCAACAATGCATCTTATTATTCGTTTTTGACTGACAAATACGTCAGAGGCTAATGTTGAGTTACCCCAGAAAATAATAGCATATCTCAATAAAGATTCTATTTTTGCGTGATAATACATCACTAGTTGCTCAGTTAATAAAACATGCTTTAAATGTCTAATTTGAAAACAGTAGGAATTTAGTTTAGTAATTAGAATTTCGCAATGATTCTTCCAGTTAAGATTTTCATCCATGTTTGCACCTAAGAATTTATTACCAGAGGTTTTATTTATAGTGTTGTCCATAAATTTTATGTTTATGTCCAAACTATTAGAATTTTGGTAATTGTGAAATCTTATAAAATTTGTTTTAGAACCGTTGAGGAAAAGTAAATTTTCACTAAACCAATCCGCCATTATTTTTGCGTTTTCATTACATTTAATTTGTAGATTGTCGTTACATTTGTCAGAGACAATTAGCGATGTATCATCTGCATAAAATGTTGCAGAAACGTGGGGGTTATTCTTAAATAGGAGATTTAAGATCATTTATATATAAAATGAATAATATTGGCGAAATCACACTACCTTGTGGCACGCCAATATTGATATTTACACGATTTGATTGAATTTGACTGTGTTTACCAGTTTCAAGTGTTATGTTGAGTGACACATACTGTTGACGGTTTCGTAGAAAAGATTTAATCTATTTCAGGGGTATACCACGTATTCCATACTTTTCTAACTTGTCCAATAATTTGTCATGATTGACACAGTCGAAAGCCCTGCTAAGATCACAGAAAATCCCAACAGGACTTTCGCCGCTGTCTAGAGTGTTAACTATTGTCTCATAGAAGTTATATAAATCATTATTAATAGAGCAATTTTGCTTAAAGCCAAACTGATTATTATTAATAATTTTATATGTTGTTAAAAATGGTTCTAATCTGGAAAGATAGCAGTATTCGAAGATCTTAGCAAATACTGATGCTACTGCTACTGGCCTATAATTTTCTGCTATATTTTGGCTACTCTTTTTATGAATGGGAATAATTTTAACAGTTTTTAGTTTGTTAGGGAAACGTCCTTGTTCGAAGGAAAGGTTAATTAAAAATGTAAGTGGCTTTGATAATGCATTTGCTACAGTTCTTATAAGACTGCACGGAATTTCATCCGGGCCGGCCGAATTTTTGTTTTTAATTTTAGATTTTATTGTATCTACAATGTCAGCTTCAATAAGAGGATTTAAATATAAATTCGTAGAATTTTGTTCTATATTACTGGAAAAGTTACTAGTACTTACAGGTATTTGTTGCGAAATAATTTGTGGCGCATCCTTGAAAAACTGATTGAAAGTGTTGGAGATTTCATGTGGATCATTAGTCTCCGTTCCATTTACTTTAAGGCTAATATTTTGAGTTTTTGAATTATTGTTAGAATTTACTTTGATTATACTCCATGCTGTTTTTGATAAATTATCGGATTGCATAATTTAAGTTTGGTAGAATTCTCTTTTCGTATCTGCAACAAGTTTTACATGTTTGTGTTTTTCTATAGAATAAATAGATGCAAGTCTAGGAAATGTATTCTTTAGGTGAAATAAACTTTTTAACCTTGTACTTGATGCCCTAATCTCATCTGTGACCCAGTCTCTATGGTTTTTCAACGTATGCAATTGTTTTGGAAAGAGCAAGTTAAAGTTATACATAAAAATATCATAAAAACTTTCAAACGCCTCTTCTATGTCTTTACAGTCATATATATTAGACCAATTTTCATTTAATAATGCTGCATAAAATGAATTAATTTTAGTTTTGGGGAAATATCTTTTATAAACTTTGTGTTTTAAAGGGTTTGTAATGAGTAATTGTTCCGATTTTAAAAATATCGTACAATGATCAGAAATAAAGTTTGTTTTAATATTTGATGTACATTTAAAATTAGTAAAAATGTGATCAAGAGTATTCTGGCCTCGTGTCGGCATGTTTATAGTATTTTTTAAGTTATAGCTACACAATATGTCACAAAGATGCTTATATTGACTTTTATCTCTGACTGGGTCGATATTAAAATCACCTGTTAAAATTATGTTTACCTTTGAGTTAAAAATATAATTTAAAACATGTATCAAACTATCACAAAACATATTAAAATCGGAATAATGTCCTGGTGATCTATAACAAACAAGGATGACGGTTTTGGAATTTAAGTTTAATTTCCACTCTATACCGCAAATTTCAAATTGTTTTTCTGTACAGTATTCTGTAAGGTTAATGGCACTTACTTGAAGATTATCTTTAAACCAAATTCCAACACCGCCCCCCTTTGATTCGGATCTACTGTAGCTGCTACCATGTTTAAAATTTGGAAATTGAACATAATTGGCTGTATGAGGTCTACACCAAGTTTCTGTCAAACACATAAACTTTAAGTTTTTGTTATTTGATAAATAATCGTGTGTGATAACATTAATTTTGTCATTGGTTAAACACTGACAGTTGAGAAGAAGTAAAAAGTCATTGATTTCCTTATTATCACGGTGTGAGGATACCTTCTGCGTTATTGTGTCTGGCTTTTCTTCGGAGCTCGTTGAAAAAACCTGGTTACGTATGAACCGTAAGGCCAATAGTGTGCTTGGAATGCTTTTTCAAAATTGGATAGATCGATGGTAACTTTAAATGATGCGTAGTGTTGCGGGAACTTTGAGGGAATATCCACAAACTCTACTTCCGGAAAATCTGCCTTTAATAAGTTCGCAATGTCATTTGAAATTGTACCTGGTTTCATCCTGGAAACAAATAGAAAAGCTTTTTTGGGCGCAGTTTGAAGATTTTGCATCTCTGTGGAAGACCCAATTTTAAAAGAAGGCTTTTTCTTCACTATGGTGGACCATTTACTGCCATTGTCCGTTTTATTACTGGTGACAGTAGAAGCGGTATTATTTGAACTTTCTGGTTGAATCGATTTTGTGGTTAGTGGTATAAGTTTATTTAATACTTTAGGTTTGATTTTGTCAGATTTATTTGACCTTGGAATGTCGTGCGACAATCCATTACTTGTTGTTAACTTTGTGTCCGTTGAGATTTTATTGCAAGAAATCTCAACAGGTGTCGCAAGATTGTCGTTTTTGTGAATAATCGAGGTTTTGTTGACAGATAAGTCATTTTTCATTAATTGAATTATTTGCACTTTATCAGCAATGATTGTACATTTATCATTAATAATTGTATTTCTTGCTTCTATAATTTGTTTAAGATACACAATTTCACTTCGTAATTGTTTCACTATTTCTTTAAAGTCATTCAATGTCATCATGGAATCGTCAGCGTCCAGAAATTTTTCTTCATCGCAACATTTTGTTGCAGTGTCCCAAACAGTAATACCCTTTTTTACACAGCAGTGTTTGTGTAAAATACTTTCACAATTTTCACACTTCACAGTATTACTAATCGCAGCTCTTTTACAGATTTTGTAGATAATTTTCTGCAGATCACTATTATCGTGCTGCTTAGTCGATGACATCTTGGTTACTGTTAGTTAACCGCGGTTTAACCAAATGTTTATGCTCTAGATCACGCTCTTATAGAGTTGCACCGTTGATTGAATCTATTTAATCAATGGTTGCACGTAACAAAATGATCAGCGAGACGTGTTAACGCAATGATAATCGTCGTAATTCTGACAACGAGAGATGAAATTAAACAAAACCAATGAAAAACGTAATGCCAATATGCCCGAGAAAAATCTTAAATTTTGAAAGGAAAGAAGAAGAAGAATAATTGTTACGTGTAAATTTGTGTCTTTAATAAGAAATTATATTTTCTTCTAATTTTTCTTGATGTAGATCACTCCTTTCAATTAGTTTAGTTCCTTTTCTTCTGCATTAATTTATAGTTTATTTTTAGCACCTACAACAAGCAGTGAATATTAATGGAAGGTGGATGTTTATTTACAAATCTGACGTTTCGGCACACAACTGTACAATCATCAGGGACTGAAAGTACAAATAGTACATATCAAAAACATAAAACACAACAATTATTACTTACAAAGTAAAATTAATGGTGAGTAGAGTTAATCTTTAACTACGTTGTATTTGTAAAAAAAAGAAAGAAATTTTAAATTTCAAAAACAGTGAAATTATGTCGTTTTTTAGTTCATAATTTCACATAATTTCACTGTTTATGAAATTTAAAATTTCTTTCTTTTTTTTACAAATACAACGTAGAAAACAAGATAATTGTTTTCTACGTTGTATTTGTATGCTATTTTTATAGTAACCAAATAGTTATAAAGTTATACCTACTAAATTTGAGTTTTATTTGTAAAATAACTAGCCCTATCTGTTTCCTGTACCAGTTTGTTTTTCAGGGCTAGTGTAATTTAGATTCAGGCTTTGCAGCACTGGTACTCTACTGAGTGAAGACTACTAAGCGCCCTCCTTTTCCGGACCAACCCTCCCGCTGAGGAGCCGGCAGCTTCACCTTTGTGAAGTCGGAATCTACCGTATATAATTTAATTATTTTAAATATTATTGAAATTGATTATTAAAATTATTAATATGTTTAAGGTAGTTTTTATTAAAAGTATGAAAATTAATATTTTGATTTTTATTAAAGTTGATATAAAATGTTTATTCAAGTAAATATATTGTGGTAAAAGTTTTCTGAATCTAATATTGTAGCATCATTAAATTTGAATTTGTCTTGTATCAAGGGAATGTTTAGTGAGAGCGCAATGATTTTTGCAATGAGATTCATGTTGGTAAAGACGATTTTTTTGTTCATTTTTTGGTATAGAGTCTTTTAGTTAAGAATATAGGTTCTATGTGGTAGAAATTGTTGAGTTAGCTATTTTATAATTTATGTCAGTATCATGTGGCATTTTAAAATAAATGATTTAAATGTTGTTATTAATATTTATATTGTTTTCAAAATTATTCTTCATAATATAATTCATCGATTCCAATAAATTAAACAATTTAAATATGAAAGAATTTCCGAAAAAATATTGGAAACAGTATTTTTTCCTCCTGTTAAACGACCGATGAAAGGCGCGAATGTGACGTCATAAGCCCAAAATCCAAATGAAGACAGCCACGAGCCACAGCTCTCATGTTGATATTATTAACGTTTAAGCTGTGCTGCTTATTACTATTATTTGTAGGTTTACTTCGAAAAGATTTCCAGAAGGTTCAATCAATAATAACACGTATATTTCTTTTAAAGAAAATCGGATTTTACTTGCATTTTATTTCTGAATAAACAACACACTGTCTACAAAAATATACATGTTTCTCTCTTTCTTTTTCTTTCACTGCTCCTCCCTTTTTCGTTGTCTACCAACTTACATGTAAACTTATCGACTAATGCGTGGGAATTTTTGAATTTATGACTACAGCTTGGGCAACTCACAAGGTTAGTCGTCCTCGACTATGATCGCACTGTTTATATCATCTATATCTTCTTCAGGCCACAACTTCATATTATCGGGGGAACAAACGCTTGTATAAAACTTTGTGTTGAAAACCTAATTTTTTTTAATTCTGTATAATTTTTAGAAATTTGTTCACTTCTATATATAAAAAAGTTTGTAATACAAGAAAGGAAGTAAATTTTGTTGTAAAATCTTTAAGTTATTAGCGAAGTTATAGATCAACTTTAAACTTTTTGAAATTTGACAAGAAAGGTGCCCAGAAGTTGTTTAAACAACTTCTGGTATGCGGAATTGGTACGAAATTGGCCAATTTTTAAATTTGGCTAAAAATAAAAAATATTCAATATCTCGGAAAAAAGTTAATGTATTTTTATGAAAATAGGTAGCGAGGTTTTTTTGGGTCGCTGATTAACATTTTAATGTCGGAGCATCCTTAAAACCGCAAAAACTACCCCTTTTTTGGGTATTTTTTGCAATATTTTAGATGTGAAGCTAAGATTATCAATAAATGCCATTTTCAAGAATATTTAAGAAGAAGGTGGAGAAAAGGTATCATCAATCCAATACACAAAAACGGAGACAGAGAAGAAGCTAAAAACTACAGAGGTATAACCCTCCTAGACGCGGCATACAAAATATACGCCATGATACTAGAGGAGAAACTAAGCGAAGAAGCAGAAGAGAGAAACATACTCCAAGATAACCAAGCAGACTTCAGGAAAGAAAGAGGCACAATCGACAACATCTATATATTAAATTACGCAATACAGAAGGCGATAAGTAAAGAAAAGGGAAAATTATATGTACTATTCGCAGATTTGAAGGCAGCATTCGACTTCGTAAATAGGAAAAAGCTGATAGAAATGCTGACGAGATCTGGCATTGAAGAAAATTTAGTAGAGAGAATAGCAGAAATATACTCTGAAACCATAAGCTCTGTAAAAATAGACGGTGAAGAAGGAGAGGAGTTTTGGACAACGTGCGGAGTTAGGCAAGGATGCCCTTTAAGTCCTATACTTTTCTCTATTTACATGTCGGATATCGAAGCTCACTGTGCTAAAGGACAGACAGGAGGCATGGTAATCGGGAGCAAAAAATTTTGGACACTATCGTACGCCGACGACCTGGCAATAGTTGCGAAAACTAAACAAGAAATGGATTCCTGATTGAAGAGACTCGAGGTATACCTAAAGAAAAAAGATATGGTATTAAACACAGAAAAAACCAAGATTGTTGTTTTCAATAAAGGAAGAGGCAGGGAAGCAAAAGAAATATGACAATGGGAAGGAAAAGAAATAGAAAAGGTAAAAACTTTTAAGTATCTGGGGTATACATTTCACAAGAACGGTGAAGAGAATCAACATATAAAGCAGACAACAAAGAAAGCTAACATAGCCCTCCCACAAATTTGGGACATAGGGCACAGAAAATTTAAAAATAACTTTAAACTAAGAATGTTACTGTTTGATAAATTAATCGCAAGCATCATAATGTATGGGGCTGAGATTTGGGGTTGGAAAGAGCAAAGCAAAATAGAAAAAATACAAACAAAATATGTTCGATGGATACTCGGACTAGATACACAAATACCGGTGCATATAATAGAGGAAGAAACGAAACGGTTCAAAATGAAGACAGAAGCAGGAAGAAGAGCAATGAAGTTTAAAGAGAAATTAAGAAGGACACCATGGAAAACCCTTGCATATGACTGTTGGGTGGAAATGTCAAGAAAAGAAGAAAGAAAACAAGAAAAGAATCAATGGGAAGTAAAAGTAACGGACATTCAACGACAGATATAGAAAGACGAAGAAATACAGGCTACAATATGGTGGACGAAATTACACAGACAGAACAAGATATTCAAATTCAAATAAGAAGAGAAAAGATAAACAAATCAACTTATAATCCAGGATACAAACACTTATTGACCACAAATAAACCACGATATTTGACAACAGACAACAAAAATGTTAAAATAATTGCAAGATATAGAGCAGGAAACGAAGAAAAAAGAAATAAATACTGGATGAGAGACGACGACAGAGAATGCAGAATATGTGGGAGAGACTTTGAGACAATAGACCATTTAAGAAGAGACTGCAACGAAAAATTATACAACGGCAAATCAACACAACAAATTCTACATGACGGAAACCCAGACACGGAATGGATGAAAAAAGTATACAGTATAAGAACAAAATCAAAATGTTAAACATAAAAATATACCTACCACTTTAAAATTTAAATGTAAATGCAAATGTAATATTGTAAAGATTTTGTACACCGAAAGGTAACAATAAACTATTTACTTGCTTACTTACTTACTATTTAAGAAGAAATTAAATTTATTTAATTATATGCCAAAATTGGGCTAAGTATTGTAAAGTAAGTTAAAACTACCCCCAAAATAAGAAAAAATTGAAAAAAAGATATAAGAGTATTTTTCTTACTTTTAATTTTTGAATCAAGTATTTGAAAATCTTTTATCTCATATCTTTTTTTTCAAACTAGTGAACATATTTTATTCAAATTTTATATACATCACTGTTTTGTCAAGAATGATATATTGTTTATAAAAAATGAGATGATCGCGGTAAATTTAGTACCTTCGGCATACGGTCGCAGCGTTTCGATTGAACACAACAATACCAAAAGCTTTTTTTTCGGTCGTGGAAAAGTTACGCTCTTGCCGAGTGAGCGAAAGAGACAAATAACATATGACACGCTCTCCATCGTCATACTGCTGTGTGGGAACAGTCCCTAATACGAAATTAGATGCGCCTGTTTGTAAAATAAATTCCCTATCAAAATCTGGGCAAGATAAACTAAGTGCCGAGACTAAGTGATTTTGTATTTCTACCCAAACATTATCGCAGCTCGTATCCCAGTTAAAGTGTAAATGTTTGCGCCGCAAATTAGTTAAAGGAGCGATAACTGACGAAAAACTGCAGAAAACACCGATACCAAGATGCCATACCTACTAAACGACGAAGATCAGAAACATTTTTTGGCGTAGTGATGTGTAAAATTTTCATGTATAAGCCTTGTTGATTAATAACGTAGCCTAAATATCGAAGATCTTCTCTACAAAATTTACATTTGTCGCGCCCTAGCGTTAATCCAGCGGTATATAAGCGTGACAAAACTTCCTCTAAAATTTTGTTATGTTTTTCAAACGATTGTGTGAGAATAATATCGTCCAAATACACAAATACGTAGGGTTCTAGATCTGTTCCAATAACACCGTCGATAAATCGTTGCCACGTTTTCGGGGCATTATGGAGGCCAAAAGGCATCCTACGAAATTGATATAGCCCTCTATTAGGTACGGTGAAAGCTGTGTACTATTTGTATTCTTCCGCGACAGAAAATTGCCAACAAGCCGATTTAATGTTAAGTGAAGTTAAGTATTTCGCTTCGCGCAATTTATCTAGAGTGCGTGACGGAAATTGTTAAGGGTAAGCATCATTTTTAGTGAATTTATTTCATTTCCTATAGTCCACATTGAACCTATAGCAGCCATCTTTTTCGGCACTAACAATATTGGCGAAGACCACGGACTACAAGATTTTCTACTATTCTGTTTTCTAATATGGAATCTAATTCACTGTCTACATATTTCTGCATTGCTGGTGACAGTGTATAATAACGATGTTTAATCGGGGTGCGTTTGATTTCAATTTTATGTTGCACAACCGAGATGCAACCAATGGTGTCAGTTAGAATTTTAGAGAACGTTTTATCGATTAAACTGTTAAGATATTTCTCCTGCTCCACTGTTAAACAAGATCGTGGCGTCACTGTCTCTACGTTTGTAATTTCAATCGGACAAGATAAAAACGCCCACTCGTCTTTACTTTAATCCGGGACTATACTCATAATTCTCAAAAAATCTGCTCCTAATATAAGATTACGGCTTAATGAAGGGGGCAACAAGTACACGAATCACTTTCACGCGATCACGCAACATTATTGGTGCTAAAATTTCACATAAACTCTCACAACGCTCTCCATTCGCGACAGTACAACTAGATTTACTTTTAATTAATTCTAATCTCAACCCACTTAATAATTTCAATCCTGAATCAGCTAACCAGGTAACCAAAAAAGTTCGTGCGGTTTTTAATGGAAAAATATAAAAATATATTTATTCAGCGAAGTAATCACCATCGAACTCTATGATCTTCTACCAACGTGACACAAATTTTTGTAGGCCGGTATTGTAGAAATCTACGGAGTTGGAATCAAAAAATTGTCTAGACTTTTTGGTTTGTCTCTCGACTACGCCCCAAATGTAGTAGTCTAGAAGGTTTAGGTAGGGACTGTTACGAGGGCTAAAGCCATGTCACCAAAACATCAACGTTGTTAGAGAGACAATTTTGCACCAAATGCCTCGTGTGAGCGGGTGCTTCATCTTCTTGATAGATATACGGTATCCCAGAGGCCACAGTTATGGAAGTCTTACGGACATATTTAGCTAACTTTAGCGCCAACAAGCGCTTAATCCTGAATTCAAATATAGCGAGAACTTCAATTACAATTTTGTCCGGATTCTAACTGCGCATCCTGTACATACATGAAGGGAATTGAATAATGATAATGCAAGGTTGAAGGTGCGCGGATTACACAACATGTGAAGCAGCGGCGAAAAATCTCTGAAGGGTCGTTTTATTATTTTATGGTTATTTTGCTTAAATTTGCCTTAATTCTGCCTTAGTTTTGTGTTGGAGTAGCGCTTGCATGCACGTCGCCTGTACACTAGTTTTAGTTTTAAAATGCAATGTAATTTATCGTTGCATAATAACTTTAAAAATAATCATAATTTCTGTGCATGTCATTTATTTTATTTTAATAAATCTACTGGAAAACTAAAGTTAGAGCAATTTCCAATTCAAAGCCCGAGGGCACCAATGAGGTATGGATGAGGAAGAATAACAAGGCTACGGCAATTATTATCACTCTAACTTTAGAAGATAACCAATTAATTCACATTGCTGAATGTGAGACTGCATACGATATGTGGAACAATCTTCAAAGATTAACTTTTGGTGGTCAATTATAACTCCGCAGAAAATTATGTAATATACGATTTGCAACAGGAACTTCTGTCATGTTCGAAACGGTACAGCAGATCAAAGCTGCTGGAACAGAGTTTGGTGCAGGAGAACTTGTTACAGTTATGCTCTGCAGCCTACCAGAGCAATATTCTGGCTTAGTTACGGCTCTGGAGGGTCGTGAAACGGAGAACTTAACGGTGGAATACGTTACAGGAAAGATGTTCGACCTGGACGAGTACCAACGTCGGGTAGAGTGCAACCAGGGCAAGAAAGACGACACTGTTGCACTCAAATTATCAGGTAAGGGTCGTAGTCAAAGTCATTACAATAAATAAAATTCTAGTAAGAACAAAGCAAAGTTTAAACGCAAGGAAAATCGTGATTGTTTCTTCTGCGACAAGACTGGCCACGTCAAGGGTCAAGGCAGACTGTTTTGCATTTAAGAACCAACAGCAAGCCGGGAAGAAAGCAGAAGAAGCAACTGTTTGCAATCAGGGAGATTCCAGAGACAAATATGTCTCATTCGCAGCAGAAGAACATGTCTTCTTTACTAACATAGGACAATGGTATGTGGACTCTGGTGCGTCCAGCCACATGACCTACTTACTACAGGTCAGTTTTTACATCAATGAGTCAAATTAGATGTCAGATTTATCTCGCGGATGGTGCTGCAATCAATGCTGTTAACAAGGTTCAAATCAGCTGTCAATTACCAGATGGCAGTTTACAACCGTTACACCTGCAATACGTGCTGTACGCCCTAAAGCTAGATGGAAATTTACTTTTTGTTAGAGATATAACGGATTCAGGTTTTAAAGTAGTGTTTGAGGGAATAAAATGTACCATGTTGCAGAATTCGAATCGTGTAGCCTTTGGTGAAAGGACAAGAAACCTTTTTATATTGAAAACTGTAGACAAGTGGATATCAGCCGCCAAGGAAGGAATGAAATCATTAATTCACCACAAAGTTTGGGAGCAAAGTAATCTATCAAAAGATTTTACTCAGAAATTTGTACTACACTCGAGGAAAATAAAAACGCACCACTTGAAAATGCGCAAAAAATGACACAATTTCAAAGTGCGATATCTCGGCTGCATTTCGACGAAATTGGATTAATCTTCGAGTTCTGAAAACGTTGAAGTCTTATCTTTAATGTGATGATAGCCAATGTTACACAAAATCCACTCCACCCTCTCCCACTCCCTAAAGAAAAACGAATGTATCTGATGTCCAAAAAGGTCCAACTTTGGCAACTCATACGGAGTGACAAAAAAAATCGTGGACCTTATTGGCCAACAGGGTAATAAAGATCAGACTTTTCCTGCAAGGTCCGCAAAATTTCAAGTACCTACGATGATTTGGCGCGAAGTTATGAATTTTTGAAAAAAAAGTGCCTTTTTGAGGTTTTTGGCCATAACTTGGCGAATTTTGCACGAAAATCAATAAATTTTGGATTTCCGAGAACGATAAAGGTTTCTCTATTCGGCCATGTAAGTTAATCTGCCATCAAACCCGATCCACCCCCGCCACCCCCGGATAAAAAAACATGTTTTTGACTGCAAAATGTTCAATTGTAGCAACTTGTAGCGTGAGTAAAAAAAATCGTGGACCTTATTGCCCAACAGGACAATAAAGTTCAATCCTTTTCCTTCAATTTTCTCAAAATTTCAAGTACGTGCGATAATTTGGCAGAAAGTTATGAATTTTTGAAAAAAAATTGTATTTTTGTGCTTTTTGCTCATAATTTGTCCGATTTCGCACCAAATTCGTTTATTTCTTAAAACATCTAACAAATAAAGGTGTTTAAAGAAATAAAAATTGTAAATGAAATTCAGAAACCTCAAAAAGGCACTTTTTTTTCAAAAATTCATAACTTCGCGCCAAATCATCTTAGGTCCTTGAACTTTTGCGGACCTTGAAGGAAAAAGTCTGATCTTTATTACCCTGTTGGCCAATAAGGTCCACGATTTTTTTAGCACTGCGTATGAGCTGCCAAAGTTGGACCTTTTTGGACATCAGGTACATTTTTTTTCTAAGGGGCTGGAAAGGGGTGGAGTGGATTTTTCGTCATATTGGATATCATCACATTAAAGATCAGGCTTTTTCCTTCAAGGTCCGCAAAAAAAGTGCCTTCGCGCCAAATCATCGTAGGTACTTGAAATTTTGCGGACCTTGCAGGAAATGTCTGATCTTTATTACCCTGTTGGCCAATAAGGTCTATGATTTTTTTGTCACTCCGTATGAGTTGCCAAAGTTGGACCTTTTTGGACATCAGATAAATTCGTTTTTCTTAGGGAGGTGGGAGAGGGTGGAGTGGATTTTTTGTAACATTGGCTATCATCACATTAAAGATAAGACTTCAACGTTTTCAGAACTCGAAGATTCATCCAATTTCGTCGAAATGCAGCCGAGATATCGCACTTTGAAATTTTGTCATTTTTTGTGCATTTTCAAGTGGTGCGTTTTTATTTTCCTCGAGTGTAGATTATGATGAAACTTTTACTCCCGTCGTAAAACATGGAACTGTTCGCGTGCTACTGGCAGTTGCAGCAATAAACAAACTCCATGTTCGACATCTTGATGTTAAAAATGCTTTTCTTAACGGAGAATTAGACGAAGAGATTTATATGGAGCAACCTGAAGGTTTCATTGGACCTGGAAAGGAAGAAAAGCATTTATATATATATATATATATATATATATATATATATATATATATATATATATATATATATATATATATACAGGGTGAGTCATCGAAATGCCCGTCGTCGATATCTCCCATGTCGTTAAAAATACAGCTTAAATTTATTAACAGAATTTTTCGTCTACTCAAGGAGCATAACTTCAAATTATTTTCACATATACAGAGTGTTGCATAATGACTTGGCAATAATTGTTCGTCGTTTTTTAAATGAAACACCCTATATATTTTTATATATTTTGAATTGTATTTTATTTACCTATACGAACATATATATTTCATTTTAGTTTTCCGCGGCGTTGTCAAGTTATTCAATTTTTTCTCTAAAAAAAGCCGAATACACGTATTGTTTTATAAAGGCGTACTGAAGTTATTTTAATAGTAAAAATTATGAATTTTTTTTTCTGTACAACTGTAACTATACTCTTTGTTCTGACATAACTTTTTT
This sequence comes from Agonum fuliginosum, assembly GCA_947534325.1. NCBI lineage: Eukaryota > Metazoa > Arthropoda > Insecta > Coleoptera > Carabidae > Agonum > Agonum fuliginosum. Next base: position 25,344,134 of record OX384032.1, read on the forward strand.
TAAATGTTATTATACAGGTGTTCAGTACAGAGAATCAAATTTAATCAATTTCAAATGGCTATAACTCGTCATTTTCAAATGGAACATCCTATATTTTATTATTCTGTTGTGTGTATTTTTGCACCTTCTTATGTTATAAAAGGTGTCCTATGCCTAAAAACATTAACTTAATTAATTTCGAAATTAATGTTTTTAGGCATATATATATATATATATATATATATATATATATATATATATATATATATATATATATATATATATATATATATATATATATATATATATATAGTGGCTTAACACTCTTCTCATGAAGCTTTCTAGATCCTTTTATCGGAGGGGATCAGTCTCCATATTCTCCACTTTCTCTTGCTCTATTTACCCATTCATCTTGATGCAGTCAGAATCTCAATCCGTGCGGCGATCTGTGGCGTCAACCACAGCGGCAGCGGAGATATTCTTTATGCAACCAGGACTAGATTTAAGGTGAACAAGTGGGTAGCTTGTAACACCCGAGTATGATTGAATGCCAGATCTTGGGCATTTTTAGTTTTACGACAAATCACACATTGTCGCCCGACGGAGACTCGAACCATCGATCTCACGTTGACTGACATCACAGCACGTTAGCCGGCGATAGCCAATTAACACGTTGGACCACGCTGTCGGGTAGAAGTAATAATAATAATAATTTTATTTACCGAGTAAAAACATACAAGGATATATTGGCTTGTCAATTTCAAATTACATATTACAATAATAAATATACGATAAATACACATAATAAAAGATGTCTAGAAATGATAAAAACCAAGATCAAAAACAGTTACAGTTAAAATGATCATGAAAAGAATAAAAACATTTATTTGTAAGAGTGACCTTAATGTTAGTTTTGAAGGAGTTAATACTAGTCGCAGTTTTGGAATTGTTAGGCAGATGGTTATAAATTTTAATTGGGATGTAAGAAACATTACAATGAAAGCTGCGAGTTCTGTGCTTAGGGAATGTAAGTCATTACATTGACGAGTATTATAAAAACCCGATGTTACATTATTAGTTGTAAAAAGTGACAAATTTGATTGTACGAAAACTAAAGAACAGTAAATATATATATATACTTGGCAAGGTTAAGATTTGCAATTCAATAAAATGTCTTCTGCAAGAAGTAGATCCACTAATGCATAACATGGCTCTTGCTCTTACTATCATTTTTTGAGCAACAAAGACTTTATTATAGAAAGAAGAGTTACCCCAACAAATTATTAGTATATCTAGGCTAACTTTATTTTTACGCAATTGTCTAATCACATAACACGCTGTATATAATTTATGAATTAAGAAATCACAATGGTTAAACCACAAAAGATTATATTCAAGATGTAATCCTAGTACTTTAGCAGTAATAACCGGCTTTATTGACGAATTTTGCAACGTTGCAGAAATTTCAAAGTTAGTTCCTATAAGCAAAAATTGAATTAATTGTGTTTTTGCACTATTTAATATAACACCGATAGAAATACACTATTCGTTCATGTTATTAATAGATTCTTGAAGGACAATATTTATATCTGCAACCGAGGGGGGCAGATAAAACAAATGATGTGTCATCTGCAAATAGACGAATATGGGCATTCTGAATCGAATTTGGAAGGTCATTAATATATAGGAGAAATAATAAGGGTCCCAGGGTACTGCCCTGTGGAACTCCAAAAGTAGGATTTTTCTTTTTTGAGAAACTCCTTAGTCCATAAATAGTTAAAGAAACTACTTGAGATCTACCATCGAGGTAAGATTTAATCAAGTCAATAGCAATTCCGCGTGTACCATATTCTCATAATTTCTCCAATAGTATTTCATGGTTTATTGTATCGAAAGCTTTAGATAAATCAAAGTAGCTACTAGCAGTCACCTTCTTATTATCCAGGTTATCTAGAATAGACTGAAATACATTGCATGTTGGGCCCTGCCTTTAAGGAAACCATACTGACGTGAACTGATACTGATGTTATTGGCAGAAATAAAATCTGAGAAACGAGAGTATATAATTTTTTCATATATTTTTGAAAAGGCTGGTAAAAGAGACATAGGTCTGTAATTTTCAATACAATCTTTTTTCCCTTCTTATGAACCGGGACAACCTTGGCTGTTTTAAGTTCGGCTGGAAAAATTCCATGCTTAAGAGATTCGTTTATGAGATAAGTTATCGGAGCTATTATGAAGTCAGCGGCAAATAACAACAGCGAACATAAAATATCGTCAATACCTGCCGTATGTTTTTTAGAAATGTCACAGATTACCGCAAAAACATCCGCTTCAGTTGTTGGTTTAAGGAATATTGAGGGCACATTGGTGTTTGTAGAAAAATTAAGCCTTATTGAGTTTAAATTCGGAGGTAGTGATGAAATGAGGGTGTTAACAGAGTCTATAAAGAAATTGTTAAAGACATCAGAAATCTTACTTTGATAAGATATTTCAACATTATTCTTATATATAGGCAGAGGGAATGGTTTAGCAGTATTTGACGATGATTCATTTTTGTATTATTGACCACGCAGCATTACTGTTATTGCCAGCAAGTTTTATGAATTCTTCATGACGCCTCCTCTTGGCTTCTGCAATTAAATTTTTGTATATATATTTTTTATCTTTGTATACAGCCAAAATACTAGGATTACGAGTAGCAGTATACATACTACGGAACGGAGCATGCTAAGCTGCTCAGAGAATTGCCTAATGTGAGGAGTTAGCCATTTAAGTTTTTGTGATTCTCTCTTACAAGACATTTTAATAAATGGAAAAGCAGTGTTAAAATAAGTTTTGAAAGTATCAAAAAAGTAATCTGCCTTAGAAGGAAAATCATTACTTTCGTATAAACAGTTCCAATCTTGATTCTGTAATAAGTACCGGAAATAATATTTATTTGTCTTATTAAATATTCTAGAATAGTAACTTTTATTTCCATCCTTACTTGACTCAGTTATTGTAGTTTTATATATTTGAGCTGAATGATCAGAAAGACAAGGGTTCAATATTTCAAAAACCATGTTATCGTGTGATACATTAGTGAACAAATTATCAATACATCTTGCTAGAGGTGATAAACTATCGAAAATGGCTGCCATCGATAGTACGATAGTAGTTTCTAAAAACTATCGATAGTATTAAATTTTAAAAATTATGGTTAACTATCGATAGCTAACCTTTAGGAAACTAAAATGATAGTCCGATTACAAACAAAAAAACTCATAACAACTCATAACTCAACTCAACCTACTCAAAACGTCAAAACTCAATCTCAAGAAGAAACGAAGAAAGCAAGCGAAGTGCGTTCTGCGTTGCGCGATGCGCGCGCACATGGTGCGTTCTTTGCTTTTTTCGAATTCTGATAAAATGACATTTAAAAAAAACGAATAATAAAAAATGATTCACTTTTGTTTCGATAGTAAAATCGATAGTACGATAGTACTAAATAACACTTGTACTATCGATGTATCGATAGTCACAATCGATACTTTATAACCTCTTTCTTGCTGAAGAACTGTCTAATAACGGCAAACTGGATGCGGGTGCAGACAAGCCATAGGATAGATAATACCGCGAATATCTCCTGATTCAGAATCGCAAGCAAAATTAAGATTAAAGTCACCACAAACAAATTTCGGATAGTTATAGTTTGTAAAATTATTAAGTAGTTTATTTAATTCGATTAAAAAATAGTTAACATCGCTATTAGGGGATCTATATAAGACGATAATTACACATTTGTAATTCTGAAAAATAACTTCAGTACAAGCGTATTCAAATTTCTTATCACAACATTGAACATTATTGAGTGACAAAGTACGGTAAGAAATATAATTTAATACATTATTGCAACTCCGCCGCACGCAAAATCAGTACGACTAGAAGCAGAACTTAAATTATAATAATTTATCTTAATAATCTCAGTATTGACTGCATTAAATTTTGAACAAGCTTAAGCTTATAAATGCCTGTATTCAAGAAAGGAAAGTAATGCTTGAAATTATTTACTTTCTGGTCTACCTGGACGACTTTCTTGTTGCTGGTTCTTCGGAGACCATCACTAAAAAGGTGGGCACAGAATTAAATAGTAATTTCCAAACCAAGCATTTAGGTAGTGTGGCACATTATCTCGGTATTCAAGTCGAACGCGAAGAAAATGGTTCACTTTTGCTTTCTCAGCGAGCTAAAATCAAACAGATGCTAGTTGAACAGGCAATCACACTAATGGAGACAGGATATGTGAAATCCATTCTAGATACCGAATAATCGATGGTAATTGGTTCTTTATTATACCTTGCCACTGTGTCCAGGCCGGATATTGCGGTAGCTGTTGGTTTACTGAGCCGAAAAATAGAAGAACCTACATAAAAAGACTGGAAATCCGCAAAGCGTGTAATGCACTACTTGTATTCAATAATTGATCAAAAGTTGCGACTTTCGACAAGCAGTAAAGTAGAGCTTCTAGATTTCGTGGACGCCGATTGGGCCAGTGACAAGACAGACCGGAAGTCTACAAGTGGCTATGTGTTCAAGCTAGGTAAGTGCACGATAACCTGGTCAAGGCGTAAGCAGTCGTCGGTATCTTCGTCATCAACAGAAGCAGCGTCACACGAATGTAAAGAATTATTATGGCTTCGTCAACTTCTTAATGATATGAGTTTTTCTTTATGTAATCCTACAGTCATTATTATTATTATAATAGTAATTTATTATACAAGACGATAAAGAGATCATTTATCGAAAAGTGAAAGATGTTAGTTCACGAGTGACGAAGGAACGAGTGGGCTATCTTTCACGTGTCGATAAAGACTCTTTATCGTCGTGTACAATATATTATTTTATTTTGTACTTAATGTTAATTTGTGTAAAAATATTCTTATTTTACTTAAATTTTATTTTATCTACTCAAATTTTACTTTATCTACTCAAATTTTACTTTATCTACTCAAATTTTACTTTATCTACTCAAATTTTACTTTATCTACTCAAATTTTATTTTATCTACCCTCGATGTTAAAGTAATACTTTATCTACTGAAAATGAACGTATAAAACCAATTTTTAACATTAAGTACAAAATAAAATTATTTATTTATCACTGTTTTCGTCGATTTTCCATTTGTACCTAATTTAATTCAAGACTTTTAAAATTAATTATTACTTATCATTACATTTTAATTTTAATAATTTTAATAAATAATCCGGTTCGAACGACGAAAATATATATTTTACTTTCGTAGTACATTGACAAGGTTCAAATTGAAAATTAACAAGGTATTCATATTTTATAAACAACGGGCTACTATGTTAATTACAAAAAAATTCATCAAATTATATTATCATATCAACTGACAATATGTCAAATGTATGGTTTGTCAGTGTGAATGTTAAAATGACATTGTCAGTTTTCTCGATGTAACATTCTTTTGGCACGGACGATCGCAACCAAAAATATGAGGTGATCAACTAGATGCAATATGAGTCTTAATACAAAATTTCAACTTTCTACGTCTAACCGTATTTGAGTTATACGACACACAGGCGTCACGACAAAACTAGTCATAATGCATTTAGGAAAAGTCAAAACGGATATTTCGGTCAAAATCTGAGAACCGAAATTTTTTGCGATTACAATACTTCCTTTTTACTCCGTACAAGGAAGTAAAAATAAGCGAAAAATTCAGAAAAGCAGCAGCTTTACATTGTTGCCAAATGTTGAAATATTCTGGATATTTTAAAATATTATGAAGTTAGCGCGAAATTTGGCATTTTTTCTTCTATTAGATATTATTCGATAAATGGACCACGTAGAACGATTTTGTTGGTGCGTCTTTAATTTCCTTATAGAGGGACAGCTCTCTAATCTCTCGTTTTTAAAGTGCAAGTGTTTCTTTTTGTACTTACCGAGTACGACGCGGACTAGTTTTCTCGCGGCCGGGTGCGGCGTTCGACGCATGACCGTGCAACAGTACTCGACGTAATATTTGGGCATTTTTGATATTAAAATCGAAGTCTTGGATATACAACCATTATAAAAATAGTTATTTGTCCAACTAGAGAGGAAAGCGCTTCTTTTTCCCACTCGAGCTTTCCTCTCGTGTTAGACACAACATTTTTTTCACGACATATTTAAAAACATTGTAAATGTAGAAGAAACATGTAACTAGAAGTTAGGTTATAACTGCCAACTGTCAGAATGACGTTTGAAAACAACGAAATGCAGCCAAATTTAATTTAAGTTGTAAAATCGTGAAATAGTAGAAAATGAAAGTACTTAATAGTAAAATAATAGTTTACAGTATATAACTATAAAATCATAATTTTCAATAAAATAAATAAATTTACTTACAATTTTTAAAATATTTCATCGTAAAATAACACTGATGGTAACACTGCTTACTTTCCTCTCTAGACAGGGAAAACCTACTTTCCTCACTATTTCGCGAGAAGAAAATTGTGTTTTTTGGGCATTTTAATAATTATAAATAATTCAATAGCTATACCAATGATTGTTACTTCCCCGATCCATTGCCTCCTAAATATTACAGGCCTGGCCTGGCCCAGCGCGCTTGTGTGTCGCTGTGACGTCACGCGTCGAGGCGATCCGATATAGACCCGCGCATGATAATTCACTGCGTATACCAGTTAATTTAGTGAGAATGCACTAGTAATAATTGTTGTATTTTTGTCGTTATTAAAATTTTAAGTAGTAGACGAAACATAATCTAATAAGTATGTTTATATCTGGCACTTTATTTATGAATAATAACAAAAGCGTCCCGTCCTAGGTACTATATTTACTTACTAAGAAAATTAACTGCGTTCTCGTGATTTCACTGGAGTTACATTTTTTCGAAGTTTACATTTAACAGCTTTATTAAATTCGGTAATATAATGTCAAATATTTATTAGAAAAATCGTGCCGAGACGAAACTAAAGATAGTATGACTTGCGTGTAAAACTGAACAAGAATATGTATGCAAAGCAGTACATATTATGTGTAATATTTTATTAAATAATTATATCAAAGTTAAGTGTGATAAGTACATATACAAAAACAACTGGAAAACAAAATAGAAAGTTGATCACATTAACTGGTGACACGGGAAAATAAATAATAATTTTGTTTTATATTACACTAGCTGAAGTACCCGGCTTTGTCCGATACACAAAATTATGGAGAGCCATTTTACTTTTTAATGTGAGTAACGTATTTTTCTTAATATAAATTCACATATCCGTAATTCAATTTAAGATATCAGAAATTCAATTTCAGATATCACAAATTAAATTTTTGAAATCTTAAAATAAATGATAGATATCTTAAATTTGTCGAATTCATGATATCAATAATTAATTTAGTGATATCAATAATTTATTAAGTGATATCAATAATTCAATAGTGATATCAAGAATTCATTTTCCAGATATCAATAATTCTATTTAAGATATCTTAAATTCAATTTGAGATATCTGGAATTGAATTTCACATATCATAAATTGAATTACGAATATGTAATTAAGGATATGTACATATTCATAATTCAGTTTATATTGTTTTTTTATTTTAAAATATTAGTAGACCAATTATTGTGGATATCACTAACTAAATTGCGGATATCACTAAACGAGTTATGGATATCACTAACCGATTAAAAGATATCACTAAACGAACTAGAGATATTACTAAATGAATTGTGGATATTACTAAACAAATTATGAATATCACTAAATAAATTAAGGATATCACTAAATAAATTATGGATATGTAAAATGTGGGGAGAATTGCACTAACCGAAATTAAATTAATGATATCTGCAATTTTATTTCACATAGGTATCTCAAATTGAATCAAAAATATTCAAGAAATTTCAGATATCTAAAACAAAATTTTTGATATCAATAATTTTATTTTTGATATCCTAAATACAATTTGAGATATCTAAAATTAAATAGCAGATATCATTAATTTAATTCTGTTTAGTTCAATTTTCCACACATTTTACATATCCATAATTTATTTAGTAATATCCTTTATTCATTTAGTGATATTCATACTTCGCTTAGTGATATCCTTAATTCATTTACTGATATCCCTAATTCGTTTAGTGATATCCGTAAATCCTATAGTGATATCCTTAATTCAGTTAGTGATATCCGTAATTCAGTTAGTGATATCCACAATTGGTCTAGTAATATTCTAAAATAACCTACTAAACAATATAAACTGAATTATGGATACGTACATATCCTTAATTACATATCCGTAATTAAATTTATGATATGTGAAATTGAATTCCAGATATGACAAATTGAATTTAAAATATCTTAAATATAATTTTTGATATCTGAAAATGAATTATTGATACCACTAAATGAATTATTGATATCACTAAATATATTATTGGTATCACTAATTGAATTATTGATATCATGAATTCGACAAATATATCTATAATTTATTTTAAGATATCAAAAATATATCTATAATTTATTTTAAGATATCAAAAATTAGATTTTTGATAGGTACCTATCTGAAATTGAATTTCTGATATCTTAAATTGAATTACAGATTATGTGAATTTATATTAAGAAAAAACGTTAGTCACATTAAAAAGTAAAATGGTTTTCCATACACAATAGAAATAAATCTTTATTTGTAAATTACAATATTTTGTATTTCTTGACAGGTACTTGTCCCCTATGCCTCCCTATGTTTTTTTCAGTACATTTTGAGATAGCTAGCCGCCATTTTATTTTAAGGTGGCGAACTGACATTGTAATTGTAATGCGCCTATGTCTTAAGTTAAATCTTTAATTATTGCTGTACTTAATTTGAACCCAATCGGTGCAGTACATTTTGAGATAGCTAGCAGCCATTTTGTTGCAAGATGGCGTACTGATATTGTAATATGTCAATGTCTTAAGTTAGATCCTTAGCTATTACTGTACCAAATTTGAATGCAATCGGTGTAGTACATTAGGAGATAGTTAGCCAACATTTTGTTTCAAGATGGCGAACTGACATTGTGATTGTAATACACCTATGTCTACAGTTATATCTTTATTTATTTCTGTATTTAATTTGAACCCAATCGGTGCAGTACAATTCTAGATAGCTAGCCGCCATTTTGTTGCAAGATGGCGGACTGACACTATTATATGTCAATGTCTTACGTTAAATCCTTAGCTATTAGTACTATACCAACTTTAAGTTGCAAGATGGCGGACTGAGATTGTAATATATTAATGTCCTAAGTTAGATCCTTAGCTATTACTGTACCAAATTTGAATGCAATCGGTGAAGTACATTAGGAGATAGTTAGCCGACATTTTGTTTCAAGATGGCGAACTGACATTGTAATTGTAATACGCCTATGTCTTTATTGCTGTACTTAATTTGAACCCAATCAGTGCAGTGCGTTTTGAGATAGCTAGTCGCCATTTTGTTGAAAAAGGCGGACTTAAATTCTAATATGTCAATGTCTAAAGTTAGATTTTTAGCTATTACTATTACTGTACCAAATATGAATGCAATCGGTGCAGTACATTTGGATGTAGCTAGCCGCCATTTTGTTTCAAGATGGCGAACCGACATCGCGACCCTCGTATGCTCAAAAGTATTCACGCAAAATATGGGAGCAATCGCTCCAGTGGTTCTATAGTTTTTGAGGCACATACTTTTCTTCTTTGTACATTTTAGGTATATGAGGTTTATTGTTTTATTTATTTTTAAAATACCTACCTACGGTATTTTTTTAAAGAATAAACTGTTATTTTTATTATTTACGGATATCTTGGATACTTTGTAATAAAAATCACTTGTTTCCGTATATTTATTTTTACTTAATAAATGAATTGTAGAAATATTTTGTTAGACTTTATTTAGAAAATAGGTAGGTACTAACAGTACTAAGGTATTATTATTTATATTTATGTTAAGTAAAACATATTTCATAAGAAACTTATACAGTAATAATGACTTTGACCTGAGTTTAGATCCCATTTCAAGTAAAATTCAAATTTTAAACACTAAAGATCGCAACTCCTATACTGAGTTTAACGCTATTCAACTGCTATATGCTCACTGCTCACTGCTCAGCCTCAACGAATGACGTCATCCAAACGCTGGGCCAGGCCTGTAGTATTTAGGAGGCAATGCCCGATCTATGTACCTAATAGGGGGAAGTATTGTAATCGTGATTTTTTGACAGTTCGAGATTTTGGTGAATCTTCACGTTTTAGACCCTACTGAACTCAAAAAACATAATTTTAAAATAAGTCAGTCTGTCTGGTTATTGGATAACTTAAGAACGCGTTGGAATTTTGGACTGAAATTTTATATTTCAGATCTTGAGCCAAAATCTGACTTCAAGTTCGTTAATGAGCATTATTCAACCAATAGTGGTACCAACTTTATAACATAACTTTTTTATTTTTATCAAAATACTATTAGTCGATGGGCCAGCTAAGATGTTGGTATAATTTGGGGGTACTAAGTTTCCTTTTAACCATAGTTATATATGAGTATAAGGATCACTAAAAACCATGATTGCCATCCTCAAGTGGTAGCTAATAGAAATGGCGGCCAATACAAGATGGCCGGTGTTGCTTTTAAAAAACGGGTGTATCTATGGAAGTAATAGTCCGATTTCAACAAACTTTTTATCGTATCATTTTTAAAGTACATTAAATTTGCAACAATTTAAGCCCAACCGCAGCTCTGTACGTCTAATAGTTTCCGAGATATGGAACTTTTAAAATTAGCACTTTTTTCAAAAAAAATGAAACTTGAGAAATTTTAGCTTTTTTCGTAATTTTTGTGTTTAATTAACTGTAATTTCTGAATGAAACAAAATATTGTCTTCCGGTTTCTTTCATTAAATTTTACGAACATTTCCCTATAAAATATGTTTCATTCAGAAATTACAGTTAGTTAAACACAAAAATTACGAAAAAAGCTAAAATTTCTCAACTTTCATTTTTTTGAAAAAAGTGCTAATTTTAGAAGTGCCATATCTCGGAAACTATTGGACGTACAGAGCTGCGGTTGGGCTTAAATTGTTGAAAATTTAATCTACTTTAAAAATGATACAATCGAAAGTTTGTTGAAAGCGGACCATTACTTCCATAGATATAGCCGTTTTTTAAAAGCAACGCCGGTCATCTTGTATTGGCCGCCATTTCTATTAGCTACCACTTGAGGATGGCAATCATGGTTTTTAATGATCCTTATACTCATATATAATTATGGTTAAAAGAAAACTTATTACCCCCAAATTATACCGAAATCTTGAATTTGGCTAGCTGGCCCATGGACTATATCGTGTGTGGTATCAAATTAAAGCTCTCGGGAAAAGAATTCTAGTCGAAAAATAAAAGTAACATTTAAACGATCGTCAATTGTTTTTTTAATAAATTATATAAAATTATACCGTGTATGGTGTCAATTTAAAGCTCTCGGGGAGATAAGTTTATTAAAAACGTAAACGTAAAAAATGACGTAAACGTAAACGTAAAAAATGACATTAATCCGAAAATACTAACCATTTTCAGTAACCATCAACTAAACACCGAAATCACGTTTACAATTAGCCTGATTTATTTACGGAACGTAGTAGGTTATGTACATTCATTTTTTTTAATAATAAAAAAAAACTTCATATCGGCATCATGGATAAACTTGCATGAACGTAGTACGTTGGACGCATCAAGCAAATACCTGCCATAACCTTACTTGCTTACTTTACGTACCAGAGAGCACAAAATCATTGTATGTTAAAGTTTCCTGGTCACAAAACTTGACTATGTCGATATAGTACTTCTCAGTTTTGTAGATTACTGGTAATATATGTGACATGATTGTTTTAATATTAAGAAACAGTCAAAAACGTAGAAGAACTTACACACTGCATGTAGAACACTAGATCTAACCAAGAACTAACTTGGCTGTACGGACAACAAACACTGACTGGATTCATCTTGTTTGTTGACTTGCAACGTTATTGGTTAAAGTTGCTCCTTGGCGGTTTTAATTTCAAAAAATTTTCTAAACTGTTCCTTTTCAACCTAGTGACAGTTCCTGTAACTACGTATTCTTTGTTGTCTAAATATCAAGAAGAAGTTTTCTTCCAGCTAAAAACGCGGCAAAAACTGGTAGCCATTACTTGACATACATTTTTCAGTGATCGAACACCTGATCACGCAGTTACCGTCCTACCATTTTTTTGTGGCAAATATTCTCAAAATTATTTTGTTTGATCTTAACTAGTACAAAATTTGTTCTATTGTTAATATAATGTGTTTTTTTACCAATGTTGACGACATTTGTCAAAATTCTAATATACATCAGATGCTTTTCTTAAACTAACCTCAACACTATGTAAGTCTGAGATTACACTATAAAATTTTGTATAAAATTTTTATTATAATATCAACATTGTTACAGTGTCCTGATGAAGATTTAAAATAAATCGAAAGCTTGACAAATTCTAAAGTCTACTTTAAATTTTTGGCCAACTTTTGACTGTCACACCTACTACTCTTGCTTCCTTAACTAATTGCAGTCGCGATTACCTTAAAATAAATATATATACATATATATATATATATATATATATATATATATATATATATATATATATATATATATATATATATATATATATATATATTAACTGTATTGTTGTAATCTCAAGGCTGATACCAACTTTATGTTGTAATTTCACACCTTGAGGTAGAATCACCTACCTTGGCCAAGCGGAATCTATAAACACGTTTACGTGGATACTTTATGAATTCAAGTGAAACTCTGATATGCAGTAACCCGGGTTTATTATCCTTAACTACTAATGATACATTTATTACATACAGGAGAGTCGAAAATATATTTAAGACAAGTTTAACGACTTTATGACTTGTAACGAAAAAGAATATAAAATAAGACTTGTAAATAAGAACGAAAATTGTCTACTGACTTCCAGTACATTCGAAGAGCCGAAGTTTCAGCTATAATATGTGATGTGTCGGTAATTAATAAACTACATTAAATATTTAATAATAGATATTTATTAGTAGAATGATGAGTCGATCCAGTCTGACATATTGCTAGTCAACTACAACTGAGTTCACATGTCGTGTTACCAACTTAACAATATATTATTACACTACATCTCCCTTTCAAACAATAATAACATCACCAAAGCTCTAAATGAAAACATATCTTAAAAATGGCTTTACAAGTTCATCTTGATAACTTGATAGGATTCACAATTCTTCCAGATCTTGTAATATATCTCTGATTAGGGATATTATCCTGCATTACATCTTGGTTAACATTTAAATTAGTATTATTCATTTCTTTACACTCTTTCTTAGGGGATTCCATTGTATTCAATGGATTATTATTAACATAGTTCTGATCGTTATTTACATCATTATTACACCTTTTCAAATTGTGAAAGTCATAATACTTTGAAAAGTTTATGTCATGAGTGTTACGTCTTAGTTCTTTATTGTTTTGTAAATCTTTGATAATTATTGACCTCGGTGTATTACTAAAGTTCACAATTTGAGCTGGTTTCCAATAGTTTTTCTCCATATCTCTATACATCACAAAATCGTGTATCTTAGGTTCATAGTTCCTAATTCGAGTAGTTTTATCATGATCTGTTTTAGATTCTAATTTTTTCTTATATAAATAAGATTCAAAATTTGGAATAACTTTCGGTTTTAACAAGTCATTCTATTAAATAATAACATAGCGGGTGTTATATTACTACCTAATATAGGTGAATTTCTGTATTCCATTAGTATATTATTGATATCTAGATTACCTTCCTGTGCTTTCTTTAAAAACTTTTTACATATACCAACATATCGTTCACTAAAACCATTACTTCTGGGATATCTAGGACTAGATGTTGATATTTCAAAATTCCATTCGTTAGAAAAATTTCTAAATTTTAATGAATTAAATGGCATATTGTCGCTAACTAATTTGTTTGGTACGCCATGAGTTGAAAAAATTTCCTTCAATACATTGATTACTGAAACTGCTGTTTTATCTTGTAACATTCTTAGCTCAACCCAGTGCGAATAATAATCAGCTAACACCAGATAATTTTTATTTGCATATTCTGCTATATCACATGCAACGATTTCGAATGGTAATTTCGGTATTTCGCGTATTAACATTGGTTCAAATGAATTTTGGTTTCTGAATTTTTGACAAATCGTACAATTACCAATTACTTGTTCGATTTGGTTGTCCATTCCAATAAAGTAAAATAAAGATTTTGCTCTAGCTTTAGTTTTAACAATCCCTAAATGTGCTTCGTGCACTTTATTTATAATATAATTTTGCAACGGTTTTGGAATTATGATTTTCTCATTTAAATATAAAATACCGTCATTTTAAAAAATTTCATTATGATATTTAAAATAAAAACGTAGATTTTCAGGCACTCTTGTTTTCGAATTCGGCCATCCTTCTTTACATAGCATTACTAATTTGATCAAAACTTCGTCTTTTTCAGTCTCTGTCTTTATCTTTTGTAGAATATTTGAACTTACATTTACAGTGTAAATCAAATCGTGATCTATCTCTGTTTCTTCAGCTTTTGAACTAGCTCTGCTAAGTGCATCAGCTATCAAAATTTTTTTACCGGAAGTGTAAATTAACTCAATATCACACACTAAGTTTAAATTTTATTTTCTGAAGTCTATTTTATTTAAATCTTTGTTCATGATGCCAATAAGCGGTTTATGGTCAGTTTGTATTTTCACTTTTTGCCCGTAAATATAGTAATAGAAACGCTGACAAGCAAATAATACTGCTAGAAACTCTTTTTCAATTTGTGCGAATTTTACTTCATTAGCTGATAGACTTTTTGATGCATAACATACCGGTTTCTTATCTTGTAATAATACACATCCTATTGCATTTTTACTGCTATCAGTTTGAATTGTGATATCTTTGTTTCTATCAAAATTTTGCAACGATTTGGCTTCTGCAATTACATTTTTAATTTGATTAAAACATTCGGTATGACTTTTTAACAATACAAATTCAATATCTTTTTTAAGTAAATTTCTTAAATCACTGGATAGTTCGGATCGGTGTACTCACAATCTTGGATTAATGTTTTACAATCCGTCACGAAGCTATCGAACGGTTCACCATCTTTCTGTGTTCTCATTTTTAATATCCACCTTGCATGAAGCAGATTTTTCTTCGGAATGCAATACGCTTCAAACGCTTCTAATACATTAGAAATCTTCGTCTCATCTCCTGCTTTGGCATAGGTAAATGTATCGTGAACGTCTCTCGCTTTTTGCCCAATCAAATTTAATAAAATAGCGATTTGCCTTTCTTCACTCGTAGTATCGTATGTGGCTGCAGACATATAAATTTTGTAGGCTTTCTTGAATTTTCTCCAATTTTCGCTAATATTGCCATTTTCCAGGTCTAATGACGTTGGAGGTATAAAATTACTCATTTTTCTTTGTTCGAACACTTTTACTACTTTTACAATAATGTCGAACACGTGCTTATTTTTCAGATTCAAAACGATCTAAATTTTCACCGACTTATAGAAAATACATTGTTCTCTTTTAACTATTAACTTTTATAGCGACTGCGCCATGATGTGTCGGTAATTAATAAACTACATTAAATATTTAATAATAGATATTTATTAGTAGAATGATGAGTCGAACCAGTCTGACATATTGCTAGTCAACTACAACTGAGTTCACATGTCGTGTTACCAACTTAACAATATATTATTACACTACAATATGCT
This sequence comes from Agonum fuliginosum, assembly GCA_947534325.1. NCBI lineage: Eukaryota > Metazoa > Arthropoda > Insecta > Coleoptera > Carabidae > Agonum > Agonum fuliginosum. Next base: position 25,359,963 of record OX384032.1, read on the forward strand.
TTATTAGCTAATTTGAAGACGAAAACAATACGTGACTTTAGAAGCTTTAGCTCAAGGAACATTCTAGAAGGAATTTATATATCTTAAATACTAAGCAGTTTAATTGTGAACAACAGGATATGATTTATCTATTTAGCGAGAATTGCTCCAGGAACGGACCGAGCGAAATGAGATACCTTGTTACTCACAATACACTGAATGAAATACAACACTGTGATTAGTAAGAAAATAATAAGTAAATAATTATAAAATATTGTTAGTACATAATATTATAATAATATATGAAATAAGGATGTGACTTTACAACAGTATGGGCTCTAAAGCCATAGTCAAATAAGGAAAATAGATAGCGAGAGTGCATGCAATTGAAAATATTCCACTCAATATCACCGAGCAAGCTACCAACACTGCATAAAATCTTTTGTCAGAGACTTCTAGAAATAAAGTTACAAACGTTTTATGTATTGGAGAAATGAAAATAAAATTAAATCATTTTCTTAAAATATTCTTTTGGCTTACATTGAGAATTTTGAAGTCTTCTGCATTGTGTCCGTTTATTCTATGTTTCGAACTACACAAGTGTAAAAAATAATACAAATATAGCACAAAATTGTAAATTACGTGCTTTTTTGAAGCGACAATCCAGTGGATATCTTCTCAAGATATCAAAAACTTTAACCTCAAATGAAATAATAGTATATTATTTAACGAGTAAATAATGTAGGCTATAATTAATGAGGATGAAAGTTTGTTCACGAGACGAAGGCGAGTGTATAAATCATCCGAGTTAATTATAGCCATTATTTTCGAGTCAAATACGACGTTTTATCTACAACTTTTTAAATAAAGCAAAATTTTCTTACTACAAATTTGTATTGATATTAACCTAACCTCAAACTTTGGTGTGAGGACAATTTATCCGAGTAATTTAGAACTATTACGGGCTAGTCATATACAGCGTTTTACAAATTTTTATTATTTTTACTGTTTCTGCTTACAACGTCATAAAATTATAACTTGATGTAACACTAATATTAAAACAGATGTGATGGCAGTTTGACAGTTCGAGAGAATAAAGTACTCATTATTTAACAGTGTGAAATAATGAATTCATTATTTCATAATGTGTCCTTATGGAGGGGTTTATTATACTACATTCACGTATATAATGATTACATTATTCTATTGTTGTAGATAAAGTCATTTATTGAAGAAGCATCAGATGATCTGTACTCTGTACTCGTACTAGTTAACAAAGGTTAGTATATTATCATTAATAAACATGTACTCGTATAGATTGTAACTCATTATTTTTTCATATTATGTAGATTGCTCTTGTTATTGGACTAACTGGGGCATGCAGAAGAGAAGAACTGTGGAAATTAAAGGTTCATCATCTAGTAGATTATTGGTCAATATACCTGATACAAAAACTAGAGTACAACGATCATTTACTGCTACGGGAAGATTTTATGATGTTTATAAAAAATATGCCACACTTCAACCAGCTGATTTTATAGAATTTTTTTATTATAAAATTATCAACATGGAAAGTGTACTCGACAAGTGATCGGAATTAATAAATTTGGAAACATGGCTCGTCAAATTGCTTCGTATTTTGAATTGCCTACTCCAGAATTATATACAGGACATTGTTTGCCTAGGTACCATTTTAGAAGATGCAGAAGGAGATTTAACAACTCTAAAACGCCACGGAGGGTGGAAATCAAATACGATGGCGGAAAGCTATATAGGTGACTATCGATGAAAATGAAAGTGACATATAAAATTGTACAGGAAGTTGAATCCAATAACCAACAAAATTTCGCAGAATGATCTTTTACATTTAACGAAAATGGCAGCGACTCTCTTAACACTTTAAACACAGGCATCCGATTTTAAAATTGTCAGAATATTACGATAAATTATAATTATGTATAAGTAAATAATAATTAATATTTTTGTATTGTATGTACTTAGTCCTGTATATTTTCCATTTAAGTATAGTAAAAGTATCAGGATATCCTGATGCCTCTCCGGTTGTGTTACCTTCGGCTAGTTAACAACTACCCCGAGGTTCACACGGTTTGGCATCAGATGCTGAGTTGCACTGACTATAGTTCTTTTTTTTTAAGAATTCTGTAACTAGAAGACTGATTCACACTGTAAAAATCTTTCAATCTAGTTACTAAATTTGGCGCCAAATTCAAATTATTATAATACTGTAAATGAATAAAGTTAAAAGCAGTTTGAGGAGCAAAAATATTTATTGAATTCAGCGATAAAAATTATAGCTTACTTACTGAATTATTAGTTTTTAAATAAGAGGAATATTAAAAGTTTGCAAAATTATTTTACTTTCCTGCCAGGTCTCAGAATTGATAAATAATAATACATATATTAAATGTAAAAAAATCATGCAGTAAGGGGTTAAATGAAGACAAGAAAGACATTTTTTAAATAAAATTAATATTTAATTTCTTAAATAATAATTTAAAGTGAAAAAATTTAAATTATTCCGAAAATAAATAATCACTTTCATCACTAGACGAGCCAGTATTTACATTAAATTGTAACTGCATCTCTTCGACAGTAAAATCTAATTTATATAGCTCTTTTTCTTCTTGTATTATATGGTCAACGCAGCTTGACCACTTTTTCGCTGTTACTTGCGCCAAACCTTCATTGAAAAGACGTTTAACTTCCGGCATTTTAAACGTTTTATTGTTGGCAGCAACATAAGCCTTCACCTGAGCCCAAACCAATTCAATTGGTTTCAACTTACAGTGATAGGGGAGCAAACGTATATATAGGATTTCTGGTAACATAATTCGTTGCCAAGTCTTTCAATTCAATTTTTAGCATATTCTCATGCACTTCCACGCCTTTTTGTTGTAAAAACATTCTTATATCATTTTTTTCCAAGCAGTTGTTGGCGTTTTCTCCACTTTTACGGAATGGTACGGGGCGTTGTCCATAACTATTACACAATTTTTTTCTAAACGAGCAAAAGTTTGGTAATCCACTTTTCAAAAACAATGGCGTTCATGTCTTCGTGATAATCGCCACTATTCTTCGATTCGAACAACAGTAGTCCATCTTCTACGAATCCATTTTCGTTCCCAATATGGGTAATTATAAATCTATGGCCTTTCTTAGAAGGATCCTTTAGTCCCACAGATAAGTCATCCACAAAAGCTTGGCGCGCATTTTTGACTGTCTTATCTTTCTAAATTTTCGCCTTTGTATGGCCCGCGTTCACCCAAGTTTCCTCCAAGTAATAAATTACGCGACCTTCCTGCCGATATTTCCGAATTTTTGATAAATACCGCCTTCTCCATAAAATAATGTCATCTCTTTCAATTAGCACACTATTTCTACCGCGTTTTTCCCAGACAAATCCTAATTTCTTCAAAACTTTGAAGAGCGTAGATCGAGACATACTCGTATTAGGAATCAGTGGATTTTCTTCTACCGCCTAGAAAAACAAATATATGCATATTTACTGAATGTGAATATTATTTTTGTGCAAAAAAATACCTTCAAAACCTTATCTACAGTTGGAAATTCATTTCTCTTGAAAAACGAATGCACAGCATACCTCACAGCCTTTTTTTCGTCTTCAGTCAACTTTGAATAAAAATTTTGACGTGCTCTTTTCTTCGAAGGTGATTTTAACACACCCAAGTTATCCATTTCAGCAATAATATTAAATACCAATTTTTCTGATATGCCGACATCGGCTGCAGTTAATTTGACAGCTTCAGTTTTTGTTGAACCTTTATTTTTATATTTTAAAAAAACGTTATAAGCCATTAAGCGTTGGCCCCTTCTCACAATTTTTCCGCTTCGATTTTTAATTACACTGGCACCACTTGTACCTTGCGATGTACTTGGTTCATTGTAATCAGCCATGGTTATAATATAACGTATTTAATAATAATTGACAGTTAATACAGACGAAACACTTTAATTAACACAAAAATCAGTAAACAAGAACTCGCGCGTCAGACTCGTCAAAAAACAACAGAGATAAACATAACCTAAGAAACAAACCAACCCGACATACGGATAACATACATGAGCGTACGAATTAAAATATACGTTGTGATTACTAAATTTTGAAGCTTAACTTTTAAAATATACTGAAATTTTAATTGAAAATTTTTAGGTAAACTAAATATCCAATGAAATTCTTTCATTTCTGATCACGTGTACGAAATTGACCAATGAATACAACATTTAACTGAAAGCAACCCATGGGACATTATCACTTATGTCAAATGTTGCTAGGTTACAATTATTTATGTTCATTTTTATGTTTATAATAATAATTGAATAAAAATATCATTTGCACGTTTCGGTAATGAAAATGATACTTCAATTAATAAAATTTTCTGTCCGAATAACCCTCGACCATTGATAAATACTTATAATTTTGTGACAGCTACCTCAAGCACGTTGCTTTTAGGTTAACAGCCCTCCGCCTGCGGCGTCGGGTTGTTACCAAGCAACGTGCTTTCGGAATGTCACAAAATTATTTCGTAATTATCAATGTCCTTGGGTTATTATAGCTGAAAATATATTTCATAAAGTACATTTTTGTTAAAGTTATAATTACTATTATTATTACGTTTTAGTATAATTACAAATTGTTCATAACACTACATACATTTAACCCATTCTGTACGCCTATGGATATGAATTGTACGATTTGATACGAGAGAGATGAATATAAAAAGTTGAGATGGACAACTAAATTTCATCTGTGTAAACTTGCCCGCGATTTGAACCAATCAGAGATCAAGGTCAAATGAGTCCTATCTTCTCCACACAGAATTCTTAAAAAAAATAACTATAGGTCTAACAAACCGAAAAATCTGTCTGCAACTGTGCTCTATCGGATGGTTTATTGAGGTGAACTGTGAAATACGTTACTAGTCTTTGATTGGTAGTATTTGCCTTAAAATACGAGAGGGGCAGCCCTCGTGTCGCCGCAGACGAATCCCAGTGTCTAGTCATTCTAATGGTCCTATCTGGGAACGATGCTGCATTTAGACACAAATACTTTGCAAATACTCTCACCTGGTGGGCTTTTCCGCACTAGTTGCACACTATACTATTGTGTAAACAATCCGCACATCATTTCCCACAATTGGAGACTCAACCGGGATCAGTTTGTGATTGCAAAGTGTATTTTATACAAAAAGTGCACAAGGGTTTAAAGTTGATTCAAGAAAGACGAAGAAAAAAGACGATAAAAAATGAAGATAAGTAGATTCCCGCTATTGATCAAAACCTAACCGAAGCTTCTTTTAAAATTATTATTAGTTTTATTATTATTGAAGTGAAAGATAAAATGGACATTTGTATAAAAGAAGTATTAGAAAAAAGCAGCGATCAAGTGCCGACTACATGAAGCCCTGGGTAAGAACTCCAGAGGATACAGATTAAGATTCATCCGGGTCGGATTGAAGAGTAGGACGGCCGTGTGTAGGGAATTGGCGGAAACGCGATAATACAAGGGCGGCGGTGCGCGGATCTTTGAAGTTTCGTGATATTATTTTGTTTATTTTGCTTAATTTTGCCTTACCTCTGCCTTAATTCTGTACCACATAATATTTAAATATACAGTTGTTAATTTAAACATATTTTATTTAAACAATCTCTATACTACATCATTTCCAATATACATATTATTGTGTTCCAATATTCTAAATCTAAACAATTGTTACCAACCTGATAATTAAAAATTTAATTGTTTTAAACGTGTTTCTTTGTGTATGTGTGTCTTAACACCCTGAAAAGAACTTACTTGAATTCATCTGTATTTATTATATTTAAATTAAAATTGACTGATTTCTCCAAGAGCATCTCTATTTTTATTTGTTGATTCAATAACTTTTTTAAGCAATTTATTGCTAACGATAATAATTATAGCTATCTTATAGCAACAGAATATTACAAAAATTTTACAAGACCTCATTTCATATCCTTAGTCATAGTATCCTAATACCACACTACACATCTACATGAAACACATACATATTTGGAATCTTCCTCCATTAGTCCTTCGTATAGTACAAGCACTGTATGATACTCCACACTACACACCCTCACACAAATACCAGACACTACACTAGTACGCGCACAGTGCAGTGTTATGCTTTGGCGCAATTAGTGCGTCACCTATACATGAGCTCGATATAATGAGAACAGCAGTGCAGATCACGCGTTTTGAATGGTTAATGTGACATTTGCAAAGCGACAGAGTGTACCGCGCTGCGTTGTGCATGTGCATTGCAGCCGTGTCGAATGCGAACAAGTAGAAAATTATGATTACTCTGGCCGGGCGGGATGATCTAGTTGGCTACGAGCTTGAAACTTTGGAACGTAACCTAATTTCGATGATGCTCTGACGATTGTCTATTGTTTCATGATCTCTAATTATTTGTGTGCTTGTACCATTATTTGCAGATATGTTGTTGTAAATGAACAACTATTGAATATTGCAATTTTGTTTTCTTAGCAATACCACTTAGCTCAAAAAAGTATTTGTATGTAGAGATAAAATATTTGTTATTTCAGAAGGCATTAATTTAGTCCAGTAAATGAAGGTTTATTTTTGACCTGACATTACAAAAATTGCAACAGAATTAAAAGTAACGATGTAAAATGAGTGAAATAGCTGCCGAAACGAATTTTTTACACAACAATTTTTAAAACGAAAACTGAATTTACTGTGAAGAAACAGTACTGGGCCTTTATAAAAAGCTTATGATTTTGTACAAATTTACGTGTATGCCCTGTTAATTTGACCACCATAAGGAAATATAACGTACGAAGTATTATCTTGTTGTATAGAATTTATGTAGATTGAAATAATAATTCAAATTTGTTTGCATTTCAGGCTTTAATTATTTATTTAGAAGTTTGCGACGTTTCGACCTATGTTGAGATCATTTTCAAGCTACAAAATATGATTTTGACAAAAAAATATATAAAAATATTCTTATAGGTACTGTTTCTTCTCAATTTATTTAGTCCACAATTAACTCTTGAAGTGTTCACGTACCTACACCTCAAAATGTTTTATAACTATTAATATAACAAGAATATTATGCGATTTATAATACAGAGGATGTTGCTAAGCAACGAGGTGAAACTGAGTCTCTTTGAACATCCAAGCGGGCTTAAATCGCATATATTCGCGTTATATTCAAAGCTTAATCGTATCATCAACGACAGCGATGTTAAAACAAATCAACAATTTTATGTCAATTAGTTGACAGTTCGCATATTATATAGGGTTTTGATGTTATTATGGTTGTATCTAACGTATTAATTCCGTAACTAATGAATTATACATATCTAACGTATTACAAGTAACTAACGTATTATGTTATTTATAATTATCAATAAATGTTGCATATTAAAAGGTAATAACAGATGATACGATTAAAAATTTAATTAACTGCTTATTCCTCAGTGTAACAACAAAACAATTTAAACTTGGTATAGATTTTTGTCAAAATCTTTGTAAACAAATTTGAAACAAATTTTGTAATTTTATAGCTTGAAAATGACCTCAACATAGGTCGAAACATCGCGAACTTCTAAATAAATTATTAAAGCCTGATATTCAAATAAATTTAAAATATTACTTCATCAACCTACTACAACTTAAGCTTAACTGAAATCGTAACTCAATTATAGAATTTATATTAGGACGATGGGTATATCTGTTATCCTGTCGTATTGTCAAGCATGTTTATCTCGGAAATTAAGCTTTTATGTGGTAATGTCATCAACAATAAAAAAGTATGAATCGATAACAAATTATTAATATACCGGCTGTCCACAAAAAAGGGCCAGTTTTTAAACGTTTTTATTCGTCAAAATATTTAATTGATATTTTTTATTTTAAAACAACGACTTCTAATTCCATTTATTCAATAAATCAAAGATAAAATTGTGAACCTATGGCATTTAATAGGGAAAAATTACTCTGAACATCAGCATAATATGCTTGCTTGCATTCAGAAACAATACAGTTATGGTGGGTTTATACAGACAACTAAATTAAGAAATTACATTATGAAATTAAACTAAGGAAGTAGACATCATTGTTTCTTATATAATCGTTTATGCAACTAAACTAACAAACTAAACTATCGTCACTAAACTAAAAAGTTAGATATTTTCAACTTCTTAGTTTAATTTCTTAATTTTATAATGTTTGCACATGCGCAATGTCAACATAACCTCGAATTTGACGTTTGAAGCGTGCTGATCGGTGTGATTGTACTAGACGCACGCGCAAATGTGCATTGCTATTGGTTTATTCTTTAGTTTAGTTTTGAGTATAAACACTACATTTATAATTTAATTTTCTAGTTTAGTGGTTTAATTTAATTTTCTAATGTAGTTGCTGCATAAACCCACCATTAGAAGACGATGTACAAAATTTTTAAAAACTCTAAACATTTTGGTTTCTTACATAGTAGGTATATATTTTTATTATTTAGTTTATGTTCAGTTTTATTTGTTTATGTCCTCTTAAAGAATATATTTTAATTGCAACTAAACAAAAATTCCCAAAAAAATAAAAACAATGTTTTATTTAGAAAAATATCCGAGAAATTTCATTCCAGAAACTGGAAGTCGATACCATTATCCGTTTAGAAATGACATTTGATTTAAACACTACACATCAAAAATTAAACTATGATTTATTGAAGAATATTTTTATGTTATGGCGAAATAAACACATTTAAAAAAAGATGTTTCTTATACAGAATTGTTAACAAAATCCAATTTAAAAAATGTTTGTATTGATTTTGTCAATTTTATTGGAACTAACCGAAAAAATATATACATTTAGCCGGAAATGTATTTAGAGCTAGCTGGGAAGTGAAGTTAACAATGACTCACTTCGCTACTGTGGGTAGAAACGCACATATTACCAATCGATTGTGAGTGAAAATAATTTTCTTTATTACTTAGACTACAGTCCATTTCAGTTAAGAAAATAGTAGATGGCACTGCGAATGCATTCCGTTTTACACTCACACATTCTATTAGTTCAAACCTTGGACCGAACTTTAAAAAATTATCTTGTGAATGAATGCTGTTATCTATAGAAGGATATTGTTACATCCAAATTTGGGTTGTAACTTATGGCACTCAACATGTTTCCTTTAAGTAAACCACCCTTAATTTCGCGAATTTTTGAAACAACAATAAAACACCCAACTCCAACAGCATTACACCTGCAAAGGTATCCTCTGCTGAAAATTACATCTTCCAAATGTTTAGGCATGCGCTCAATAAATTGTATGCATTATATTTTGATTAAGGCGAGTGTACCATGTGTTAATTGATTTTCAAAAAGATGTCTTTTAATTGGTATAATTTCTAGTCTGTTTTTTTAAAGTATTTCCTAATTTTTTCAATGGGGGCTCATATTAAGTACATCGCCTGGCAACACATTATATATATATATATATATATATATATATATATATATATATATATATATATATATATATATATATATATATATATATATATATATATATATATATATATATATAAGGAAGCAACAGTAGTGGGTGTGAAAGTCATTAAAATGTTTCAGTGATCAAACATCTGACCACGCTGTTACTGTTGTACCATTTTTGTGTAAAAATACCTCAAAATGATTCTGTTTGATCTGAACTATTACAAAATATTGTTTTATACATTATTGTGTATTTTTAACAACGTTGACGACATTTGTCCTAATTCATAAGATGCTAGTCTTAAACTAACCTCAACACTATGTAAGTCTGATGTTACACTATAAATTTTGTATACAATTTTTTATTATATCAATTTTGTTACAGTGTCCTGATGAAGATTTAAAATATAATTTTAAAGAGTCTACTTTAAATATTTTGGCCAATTTACTGACTGTCACACCCACTACTGTTGCTTCCTTAACTAATTGCAGTCACGATTACCTTAAAATAATATATATATATATATATATATATGTGTATATATAATTTATGATTTTGACAACTGACCCTGTAATACTAATTATTTCTACGTATAAAAATATTATAACTTTATATTTATTTGTACTACATCTTGCAATGAAGGTACTTGCATAACAGTACAATTGTTAATAACTGACTATGGGGAAAAATTTACAAAACTCCAGGATATAAAGTTTGGTATTTAATAACATAGTGGCAATAAAACAGGCATAGTTTGAAAGTATAGCACAGTTTCACAGTTTATCTTAGGACAAAAAGTTCCCGACACTAATGTGGCGTATTCTGCACAAAATATTTATCGCTACGCGGCTGTTAGCTAAGCTGCATGTACTAGAATGAGTATGTAGTAACTTCGTTAAAGAAATTATGTAGCGAAAATTAATATTTATTTCCTGTCCAAAATGTAATTTAAGTAATGCATTGCTTATGTCTCTGAAGTTTTAATTATAACAAATTACTGCAATTTGCTTTAGAAAATTAAATGTTCTTTTCTTATGAGTCACTCCTTATTTTTAATTAGCAGTAACTTGAGACTATTTTAAAAAGTATCCCATTCTTAATTCATTAGTTGAAGATAATTAGCTCGAATTTATTAGAAAACTTGAATTGTCTCCTTTATTATGAAATGTCACAATCAAAGGTTGAAGTTTAACTTGAAAAAGAGAGATGAATTTTTTAAACTCAGACATTGGATTTTAATTATTTAACATGTAATTTAATCATTATTAATAATTGAATTTTAAAGTTTACCGAAGAATACTCCGAAAAGTAAAACTACATTTCAAAGAACTGCTTTAATTTATCTTACTTAATATTTAACACTATGAATTGTCTAACTTTAGTTATATTTTATCTTCGAACTTACAATAAGTTATTCAAATTTGTATTAACCTACTGTTCTTTAACTAATTGGATCATATTGAATTATAGCCTACATTATGTGTTCGTTAAATAATATAATATTTTCCACGACCCTAGTCCCAAAATCTCAGACCATGATATTTGTGTAACATATACAAACATATATATGCAATTTTAATAACATACAACATCGTTTAAGCGAACGCACCCGTCAGCGGTACAGCTGGTCCAGGTCACTCCGCTTTGTTTGGTATTTTTAGTAGTTTAATAATTAAATTTAACAGTAATATTGTGTCATGGTGGTTGAGTTATTGGTTTTTCTAAGTGTGGATATATTATTTAAAATTGAAACGTGAGTTTTTACATTTATCTTTCCAAAATTCCATCTGTCAGTTAAAGGTCAGATGAAAGTCTAACTAAGGTACGTTCGTTTGCCTATTTTCTACTTATTTCATTTTATTTTATTAAATTAAAATAAAATAACTTATATAAGGTGATTCTCCTAAACAATAAAGGGCTTCGGCCCTCTAAATAAATAAAAATGGCACTGGACACGGATCCAGTTGCCCAAACACAGAAGACAGCTAACGCCAACATAAGCATTCAAAATATCGTTCATGAAAACTCCAATGATGAATCTGACAATAATAGTTTAACTTCTGAAAACGACCCTTCTACTAGCGAAGGAGGCCAAGGAAAGAAAAGGAAAGATAGAAAAGGTTGGACTAAATGTAGAAGCAGGAGTAAAAACCCCCGCTTTTAAAACCAAAGAAATAACTATTATAAAACTAAACTTAATATAACCTTCTCAGCTATCCTTTTAATCACTTAACAAATTAACTCAATAAAAAGAACTACTTCAATGGAACTGTAATGGTATTGTAAAACAATTAAATGAACTACAACTCTTATTAGCTGAGTACAGACCCTATTGCACATGTATTCAAGAAACTCATCTTAAGCCTCAAGAAACATTTACTTTACGCGGATACAACATCATTCGTCACGATGTAGTACCCGATGGACGAGCGCATGGTGGAGTTGCATTACTGATAAATACCAGAACACCTTACAAAGTCTGCCACATTCAAACACAACTGCAGGTAGTCGCTGTGCAACTATATATGCCAAGGAAAATAACAATATGCAACATTTACTTACCCAATTTCAACTGGAATTTACATGATCTCGAGAATATCATCAACCAACTTGAACCACCGTTCATTTTTGTGGGCGATTTTAATGCTCACAACAAATTATGGGGTTCAGCCCATAATGATGCAAGAGGACTTCTCATTGAAAATCTATTAGATTTTAATGACATTGTTCTTCTAAACACCGGTGAATCAACCTATATCAACTTACGATCAAATTCATTTTCAGCCATAGATCTCTCAATGAGTTCGCCCGTTCTCGCGCCACATTTTTCATGGCAAGTGTTAGACGATGCACACTTCAGTGATCACTTCCCAATTCTAATAACTACACTAAGACCTTCCACCGTTCCCTCATTAATTAGAAGATGGAAACATGACGCAGCTAATTGGGAAAACTTTGCTGATGACATTATTATTCCGCAACCATCTAATGACACAAAATACTCCCTCAGCGACATCAATACAAGTATAATAACGTCAGCAAAAAGTAACATTCCTATGACATCATCTCGCCCTTATAGGAAGAAAGTACTTTGGTGGAATGCTGAGGTAGCCATTACAATAAAGGCAAAGAAAGATACACTGAAAAAATACCGAAGAAACGCGAACCTCGAAAACCAAATAGCATTCAAAAAGGCACGTGCCTATGCAAGACGAACAATTCTGCAGGCAAAAACATCTTCTTGGAGGAATTATGTAACATCAATAACCTCAGATCGCCAACAAGCTGAATTGTGGAATAAAATCAGATACATGCACGGTTACAAGAAATACAACAGCGTCAAATCTGGCATTCTGGCACATATCCTGAGACCTGGCGAGAAGCAATAGTGATACCTGTAGCAAAGCCCGGTAAAAATCCTACTGATCCGACCAGTTACCGACCCATTTCTTTGACATGTCATCTGTCTAAAGTCTATGAGCGAATGCTCAACTATCGTCTTGTTTGGTTTCTTGAATCGAACCATCTTCTAGATCCATTCCAGTGCGGTTCACGAAAGCAACACTCTACATCAGATCTTCCTACATATCTAACTAATGCCATCCACTGTAATTTCCTTGCTCGCAATCATCTAGTTGCTGTTTTCTTCGACCTGGAAAAAGCCTTTGACATGACCTGGAGACACGGCATCCTTAAATAATTACACGAATGGGGACTACGTGGCAATTTACCATTATTCATACAGAATTTCCTCAGTAACTGCACATGTAAAGTCCGCGTCGAAGATGTCGTTTCGTCCACACGTCTTTTAGAGAATGGTGAACCCCAAGGATCGGCTATCAGTGTGATACTATTCATGATTGCCATCAATAGTGTAACGCAAGGCTTACCAGAATCTGTGGACCACTGCTTGTATGTTGACGACTTGGCTATTTTTACTTCTGCGCGCACTATAGCGGAGTTTGAAGACCGTTTATAACTTGCTATAAATATGATATCTACCACTGCCAATGCACGTGGGTTCCGTTTCTCTGCAGATAAACAAAGTGCATAGACTTCTGTCGTCTTAGAACGCCACACAACAACCCAACACTCCGCCTATATAATACTGTCATCCAAATTGAATCAGAAGTAAAATTTCTCGGTCTCATCTACGACCCACATTTAACTTGGAAACCGCAAATACTTAACCTTGCAGCACAATGTCGGAAAACTCTAAACGCGGTCAAATGTTTAGCCAACGTCAAATGGGGTGCCGATTTAGAATGTCTTCAACGCCTTTATAGTGCTCTAGTTTTGTCGAAACTTGATTATGGTATAACTGTCACAAGTACAGCTAAACAGATCCACCTGAAACGACTAGACGCTATACACAACGCAGGAATACGGATAATTACTGGTGCATTCCGTACAAGTCCAGTGAATAGTCTCTATTGTATAACCATGCTTTGCATGAAATACACAGTTGGTATCAAAGCAAAACCCTGGCACTTTTTACACAACATTCTATTTCAAGATCAGTGCCCAAACGAACTATTTCTGAACAGTAATACCTCGCTATGTCCACTCGCTGTTTCGTTAGTCAGAAAATTTGACCGTTTTGAGCAAGGATTCGAAGAAATACTACCACTGCAAATATTAGATCCTCCAGTTTATAAAAAAGATTACTCACCACACTCATTGTTTGTCCAAGAATTCAATCGCACTCTTCTCAAATATGTCGGGACTCATCATATCTTCACAGATGGATCGAGAACTGATGATGGAGCAGGGTGTGCATTTCTTTTTAATGGCGAAACTCATTCATATACACTATCGCCCACATGTTCAGCGTATACCGCAGAATTATATGCCATCAAGTTTGCATTACAACACATTAATTCAGTAGATGATATTACGCGCAACATACTACTATGCACTGACTCATATAGCGCAATTCTTGGCATTTCAAATACATTTAGTACCGACCCAAAGGCGTGATGTACTCACCACATTCATGTGAGTACCTCGACATGTGGGAATTCAGCAGAACCACATTGTTGATGAAGCTGCTCGTAATGGGGCTAATCAACAATACACAATCCGCTTTGCTGTACGACCATATCAGAATATTGTTATTCTTCATGGCAATCTGATTGGTCCGAGACAAATGACAAACTTAAGACGATTAAACAATGCGTTGATAAATGGAAGTGCCCTATATCTCTCTCTCGTAAAGAACAAGTGGCAATTACGCGCTTGCGTATTGGACACATTAAAGTAACCCACCTGTATCTGCTATTAGGACAACATGAGACTATGTGTGAATTATGTAACGTCCGCCAGTCAGTAAACCACATCTTAATCCACTGTCAAAAATATCAAGACCAAAGACATCAACACGTATTAGACAATACGCTTCCATCCGTATTGTCTAATGACAAGGACAAGATGAACAAAAAAAAATAACATACTGGATAAAAACAACGTAAACAAGGAAGTTAATTTTGAACAAGTTGCAATTAAATTACTATCCTGTAAATGGCAGTACGATTCTTGTGACTTATGCAATACTTTTTGTACTGACATCATGCATATTAAAATGTACTGAAACAAAAAAATATTTACACCAAAATTTAATTAACTGTGGTTAAGTAATGCAATAGAGCTAAATTCAAAAAAAGAACGTAATAATAATAATAATAATAATTTTTTTGGGTCGAAGAGAAAGGCCGAAATAAACATAAAGTCTACCAAATAGAAATGTGGAAATATTGAAAACATCATTTGGAAAAAATACTCAAATTTATAAAAAATATATTGTTGGAGCCTTTAACCTACATTCAGAGCATATAAAATATTCTTACAAATATCTGAACTCAAACAGACTACAGCATTACAATAATACAATCGTTCGTTAACATCGTTCTAAATGTTGGTGATTCATGATTTTAAAAAAATTATCTTTCATCAAAACAAAAATAAGTCAAGTTGGGATTGCATAGATATTAAAACAAATGATTCCTGTTATTGGCTATCCGCTTTTAAATTTAATTAATGTATCACTAGAAACTGGAGTTTTCCCTGGACAACTAAAATAATCTATAGTTACACCTATTCCGAAAGTAGCTGGAACTTCTAAAGTTCAAGAACATAGACCAATTAACATGTTACTAGGAACAGAAAAAATATTAGAGATAGCAATTTACAATCAGCTTAAAACTTAAGCAGAAGAAAACACTTTACTCAGCAAATGGCAATCAGGTTTTCGTGAAAATCATTCCGCTCCTAGTACGCAATACAACTTCAACTGATTATAAACAACTGGCTGGAAGCTTTGTGCAGTGGTCCTGGAAATTAAAAGAGCATTCAAAACAATTGAACGTGATAAACTGTTAATAAATTTTTTTAAATATGTAATAATGGCACTGTTATCAAATGGTTCACTTTTTATGTTCGTATTTAAATAACAGAACACAGAAAACTAAATACACGAACTCAGTGTCAACTGTTAAATTGTGTAATTACGGTGTGCCTTAGGGTAGTGTACTTGGGCCCTTTTTATTCATACTGTACGTCAATGACCTCCCTATTGTACTAAACCAAAATATATCTCTTCGCGGACGATACACTAATATACTTCCAACATGAGAATGAAGAAACATCAGTGACCGTAATTAATGAATAGTTAGAAATTATGAACATGTGGTTAAATGTAAATAAACTAAAATTAAACACTGATAAAAGTAAATGTATGTTATTAGGTCTTAAAAAAAAAAAACAAATAATTCTTGATCAAGGATTAAAAGTTAAAATTAATAATAATTGTAATTTGGAATAAATGTCAATCACGTAAAGTATTATTGAAGAAAATCTTAAATTTACTAAACATAGAAATAATGATATAAAAAATTGCTAAAAAAATTAATTTTCTATGTAGAATAGGAAAAACTTTGTCTACTTGGTCAAAAATTGTAGTCTACAATAGAATGATTTTACCACACATTTTGTGGATCTATTTTTATTAAAATGTAATAAATCACAAATAGCACAACTTCAACTCTTGCAGAATAAATGTATGCGTTGCATATTACACTGTAATAAATACACTAAAATTGAACTTATGCTTCATGCATTACAATGGTTAGATGTTAACAAATTACACAGCTATTATATCTGTTCATTAAATTGTTAAAAAAAAGTTTTTTATATGATACTTTACAGTTTAATACCGAAATTCACTGATACAATACTAGAAATAGATAATGTATATAGGATTTATTGCAGCATTGACTGCAAATCCTGTAAATTCAAATACATTGGAGAAACTTCTCAAAAACTAAGTAAGAGAACTTACCAACATAGCTACCACTGTAAGATGATGAACCCAGAACACAGCGCACTGACACGACATCACCAAGAAACAGGTCACCAGTTCGCCTTTGAAGACACCGTCATTCTCGACACGATAAAAGAGAAATCCAAAAGATTACTAGACGAGGCGCACCATATAAATATCGATAAGAAACAATGCATAAATTATCAGACAGACGTCAAAAATAATTTAAAGTTCGCGCACAATTTTCTAGGATTTTTTAGGAAACCTGGTGACATTCTACAACCTCAATCACTTCCGAGATAATTTTCGAAGTTTTTTACACGTTGTTTTATCTTGCGCATTTTTGCATTATATTATTAATAATAATATTATTATTGTGTATTTTGACATGTCTTTTGTTGTAACTTTTGGTGCCTTATCGTGTTACCTAACAGAGGATTTTCCTGACTGTTTTTCTGGTGACGATTTCTGCTATAATTTTTAAATATGTGACTGCAGGTATTTGTCTTGCTTTTGTTTTTGTTGTACGTTTGTTTTATTGTAATTTTTGTATTCTAGCTGAGGATGGACACATTGTTGTGTGCGAAACGTTCTGTTCAATAAATGATTTAAAACCTGGATCCAGTAAGCCTTTTTACTATAATACATATATTTTTAGCTTACTTTTGTAGAAGAATATGCAATTGTGTGATACACTGTTAATACAAAATATTTGTGAATTGTGAAGTAAAAATCGAGGTTGGCGATGCACGTAATAATCGCGTGAAAACATAAATCATTACAAGGATATATGAACGGCGCCCGAAGCACAAGCGGAAATTGTTCAGAGTCGCTCAGGCACAGAAATAACACTTTTTTGCGCACTTTTCTAGAATTACAAAAATGATGGATTTATGGTGGGAGCATTTGCAAAATAAACCAGAAATATGGCCGCATAACCACGTGCAAATTTCCTCCTGATAGATGGGATTTGATGGTCTTTTGCTATAGCAGCTGTTCTGTGTACATCGTATAAAGTGATTATTTATTTTTGATGTTTAAAGAGTGTTTTGTCCATGTTAGCTCATTCATATATACTTGTATGTTTACTGTGCAGAAGCTTTTATAATTATGCATTACAAATGTGCCCATGTTTTTAAAGAACACAATTAATCACGAAAACATACGAGTAACCTTTCGACATAACATAAAATCGTCAAAAAAATTAGGGGAACAATTAATTTTTGGCGAAAAATGGCAAATATTTAGACCGTGATAACTCGCTCAGTTCTGGACGAAAATTGATGAATCTTTGATTTGTAAAAAGATTGACAGTCTAATGGGTCGATTCTGTTCACAAACATATAAATTTGGAAAATTGGAAATTTGTAGCTTACGATTGATCTATAAGTACATGGCTTACAAATTTACAAATAGGGCAATTCTGTACATTTGTCTGTAAAGCGCTAAGTTACAGACGTTATCTATTCAAAGTCAATGGTACAATCCTGCCAGGAGCTAACTTCATTCAAAAAAAAATAATTAAAACGTCAAAATCATAACTTATTTTGTTAATTAAAAAGTTTTATAATAATTATAAGACAAAATTATGGCGTAAGTATTATAGATATTATTTTATAACATTATTGTCATTTAATATTGTTTTTTTATCAGTTGTAAAAATCATTTTTAGATCCCAGGAAAAATGCGCTAAAACACAGTTTTTCACTATAAATTCTTTATATATGAGACTCGATCGATATTTATTTAAATTTTTGTTTTTTAACCAGATCGGTGCAGTTCATTTTGAGATAGCTAGCTACCATTTTGTTTCAAGATGGCGGACCAACATTTTAAGAGTGTCGTTTACCTAAATGACCAAAACATGCTTCACACAAGTTTGTGATTTATTTAACAACAAACCACGTAATAATAAAAAAATCGCTTCTACCAAACCATTTTTTCATGTCTGATTTATCGAAGACTAGGCTTTATGAAACAAAATGTGTTTATTTAAACAAGATACTTGGTTTGCTAATAATTACCAATGGTAATTATTACCAATGGTAAAACATTGTATTAATTAAATATTACAGCGATTTTAGATTGGAAATATGGGGTACGGACGAAAGCTCGTAAAATTATTGAACACCAAAATAAAACGGGTTCAGGCCCCCAAACTGATATAAAATTAACCCCAATTGAAGACAGCTCAATCCGCCTCAAAGTCGACAAAGTTCATTCATTTCCTTTAAAAATTTGAAGTATATTTATATTCGAAAAAGTTAATCTTACGTTCAACTCATTCCGACCCCGCCAAACCTCAAAGAAAAAAAGAAGTTTTGACTTAAAAATGTCAAACATTGACAACTTGCAGGATGTACCTAATAAATCGTGGACTCAATCCACCACCAAGTCAATAAAGTTCATACATTTTCCTTTACAGCATTAAAAAATATGAGTACTTAGGATGGTATGGCACGAAGTTGTGAATTTTTTAAAATTTACACTTTATTTTGAGACTTTATGGTCTTGTACTATAAACTTTACCAATTATTGTCTTCTGAAGACAGTTGCAGACTGAGTTTGGAATTTTTTTCAATTTTGGTGAACCAGTTAAAAAATGTTTTCGTTTCTTTAAAAATGGTTTAATTGGTGAAAAATTTCAGTAAAAGTTGTTTTCATACAAAATAGTTACGTGTGTTTCTGTCTTAGCCGACACACCCAGTATGCAGTTTTTATTGCAAAAATTCATAATTTCGCACCAAATCATCGTAGGTTCTCCAAAAGAATTTCAACGCTTTAAGGAAAATAAATGAACTTTATCGACAATTTTTTTGTAAAACTTTGACATTTTTCAAAGTCAAAGATTCGTCAATTTTCGTATAAAATTATGCGAATTATCACAGTCTGAATAAGTATTTGCCATTTATAATATCTTATATAGCATCCGATAGCATCTTAATAAACGTAGAACTTGTATTTTTAATCATTAGTTACAAAACAGCAGACAATACTAAAGTTGCTATATTTGTTGATTCTTATGTCCCTACCTATTGCTCGACATAACAAAAAGTTTCAATTAATGGTTGGAAATTTTCTTTATATTTTTAATCACAGAAATTGCAATTTATCCATATTTTGTTACATTATTTAAGGAAAAACTATCCCAGATCTTCAAATATGCTTCTACTTCTGATTACATATGGTTAACACTACCAATATCAGTTCTATTCAATAGAATATCAGCCTTATAACTGAAAATACAAAAAAGTGTTTAATTATTTTATTGTAATGATAATACGATTTCAGAATTAGTGTTAAGAATGTAACATACAGGTGCACTCCTTTTATACAGAAGATAAATGGAAATTTTGAAAGCACAAATACAGTTTTAGTTTGTTAATATAGTAGAATTAAGTTGAACTAAAACACTGTAAGCAAATGTGACCCAGATATAATTCCCATTTCCCATACTCATAAAATTCAAATAACAGTGTAAAACTTATCTCCAAATATATGGACAAGCTTCGCTTGATAACAATGTTTATCTTGAAAACTACAACATAGATCCCCAAGAACAAATTTGTTCATTGTAAGTATTTTCACAATTATGCCATGGTTATCTCTGCCGTGAAGTCTCGACAGTCAACAGAGAAAGAGCATAACTGATGATAATTGTATGGTAGGATATAGGGTGAGAATCCACGAATATCATACTTATACACATGCAAATCCTATTGCGAATTTCATAGCAAATCCTGTTGGAATATGTTACGGTTGGAGAGCTGGCCATGCGGCCATCCTTGGCTAGGTACGTATTTACACAAATTACCGTATGTAAATTAGATCCGTTAGCAATCCCGACAGCCCCACACGCGCTCCGCAAAAGGGTGTGTTTGCATGGACTATCATAAAAATTTCAAGGCTGACATATTTTTCTCAAATTCGTTTGTGAACGGTCTATATTACTCTAATAAACGAGGATTTAAATTAAATAGTTATTTTTGATTCTAGATTGCGAAATTATACTTTTGCATCATGGCATCGAGTTTTTATTGCGAGCACAGCGAAAAATATGTATTAGTAAAATTTTTTGTCACTTATGAATAATCAATGTGACATGTATTGTTTCCGTGACAACAAGCCAAACAAACGTTGTAATATTTTCTCTAAAAGTTCTGTCATTTCTGCACTATGAAGTGAAATATTTCAAAACTACCAGAATTATATCAAAAAGCGACAAAGATAATCTACCTCAGAAGTATTAGAAGCATAGTATCAAGTGTAATTTTATTAAATTGCGGCTCTGTCTTCTGTCAAAAAATTGCTGAATGTAAAAGACTTTTTACTCACTTGTAAACGTCATTTATTGAATCCCAACGTTACCTTTGAAATTGAATGTTTACTAGTTACCCAACGTTACTAACTTGTAAAATTGACAGCTGCATTGTAAAATTTTTGCAAGTTAGTAGCTAGTCATATATTATGCCCGTTGCCACAGTGATACTTCCAACGCTTGTCAGAAATCATGTCCGATTTATTTTAGTTTACATTTGTGCGTAACAAGTAAAATATCGTACAATACACGCAATTAAACTGTTTTACTGCTTCACGGAGGTGATAGGCTCGCCTGTTTGGCTTGCCGGTCATTTTATCCTTTCAGCAGTTAAAACTGTTTTCCCTTGCGCTAATAGTATATCTGTTACAGCCTGGATGTAAACAGTTATTAACATTATAAATGCGGTAGGGTTAATTTTACAACGCTAGGTTCTATATTAAAGTATGACGCGAAGTGGAGTGCTTTAATAAAACCGAGCGTTGTACAAATACCTAACGCACATATTATGAATTATATTTTTTGGCTGACATACTTATTTATTTAAATATCGCATTTACTATGAGGTTAAGTGAGATGCATTTGACATTTGCACTTAAATTTCCTTTTGTCAAGTAGTCTTGAAACAACTGCCCTGAGATGTCGCCAGTAAATGTCACATTTCCAATTAATCTGTTTTATTTATTTTGGAATCTATTGAACAATAAATTGTGTAAAGTAGCGTTTTTGTAGGCTCTCTTATTTTTTATTTTACCTTTTTATTTAATGGCATATTAAAGAAATAATATTCGATGCGAATTAATGATCCATATGAGGAAACAGTTATGACATGTGTAAAATCGTAACTACCATAGACGTCAACGATGGCTGATTGTTATGTTTACAGTTCAGGAAGCCAAAAAGTCTTTTGCACAGGTAGACAAAAAACTGTCATTTCGCATGTTGATAGTTGGCATGCAAATCTTAACATTTTATGACATTTTTCGAAAAAATTTTTTTTTGAGGTTTATGAAGGAACAATTTTGGGCCACTGGTTGAGTAGCTAAATATTACGTTTTAATTAATTAATAACTAATGTTTGCATAATAAAATAATTGAATTTAGTTTTAAGTAGCCGGCTACATAACTCTATTTAATATAAATAGTAACAACAATGCACAGTTTAAAAGTTACTTTAAATAATAAGATTTTTTAAACAAACAATACATTTTCGAATAGCTTCAAGTTGTCCTCTTTTTGCTCTAATGTCACTGTTTTAAACTTTTTATACAGTATTGTATTGCAATACACATAAAATGTTTATAAAAATAGGCCACGTTTAGCAATGCACATAAAAAAACTGAATAACAAACTGGCATTAGACCAAAAAGGAGGCATTTTTAAGCTATTCAAAAATGCTTTAGTTATTTTGAAAATTTCAATTTTTACTTGAGTTTTAAGGGGGAAACTAAACATACTTTTCACCATTTTAACCACTAGTAGTCAATCACCTTAAACAGAATAACATAATAATAATATAAACAACTTGTTTCCCAAATATTTAGTCGGTGGCGGAATTCTACAAATTATATTGGAACTGTAGTCAATATTGTGCTGTACAATGATAATGATGAGAACATTTATAACTTCACTTGGAAGCATAAGCCACCTGGTAGTGTTCCCAGGCGAAAGTTTTTAGTGGCAGGCTCGCCAAACAAAACAAATTTAAGTAAATTTATTTTTAACGGAAAATAAGAAATATAATCTATTTTACTTTAACAACGTTTCAACAATATTTTGACATTATCCCGAATAATTGTAACAAATAGTAAACATTGACTTAAATAACGAAAATAGAACAATTGATTACAGTGTTTGAATCTTTCTTTCGAAATCTTTCGAAAAATACTTAAAATTTTAGCTTAACCAAGGCCTATACAAATTTTTAATACAATGTATATTATAGGAAATTGTCTAAGAAATTCAATTCCGGAACCCGAAAGTCGATATCTCAATTCGTTTATAATATAGAGCTGATTAAACACAAGAAATTTTTAAAATGCCAAAATTTTACCATTTTCTCTTCGAAAAAAACTTAAAATTTTAGCTTCACCAAGGCCTATAAAAAATTTTAATATAATGTATATTATAGGAAATTGTCTAAGAAATTCAATTCCGGAAACCGGAGGTCATTATCTCAATTAGTTCAGAAATTATAGTAAGAAAATCACAAAAATTAAAGGAAAAAAATTAAAAATTATTTACATTCTTTGTTAAAAATGTTGCTATACAAGGGTCCCCAAAATCTGAAAATTTTAATTTGGATAGGAAAATGTCTGCTAAATTGAATATTTAAAACCGGAAGTCGATATGTTCATCTGTTTGAAAGTTACAGTTGCAATAGGAAAAATTCAACATTTTTGCAAAGAGCAAACAAAACAATCCGCTTGTCTTTATCATAACTTGCGAACCATTGATCTGGGAAAAAATTGTTTTATATCAAAATTGTAGCAAATTTTATTCTCTACAACTTTGTAATAAGTACTTGTACTCTACAATGCAGCAATAACGATATTATAGAAAAACCAAATTTTGGCAGCCATTTTGTGGTCTCCAGGCCCCCGCTCACCACCTACGGGTCAGTACTTTTGATATGTTCATTACTAGACCTTCCCGAACAATGCTACCAAGTTTCAAAACTTTCGGATTTTGAACCGTCATTTTTCCTATTTTGACTGGACTAATTCTGTTTGTTTTTTTATGACCTATCGTCATTATCAGAACAGTAGGGTTGGTTTGAAATTGTGGATATTTTGATTGTGAAATTATGCTTCTCATAACTGCTGCCATTAACGTATGTAATCATAATAAAAAATTTGCTATGGATAGCAATTGAACTTATCAAAAACAACAAAGTGTCTAATAAATATTGGAATTTTTAAAAAATCTCCTTAAATTTTATTAAATTTTTTATAAAACTGTAAAAAATCCAATTATTGTAAAAATGTATTTATTGAAGAAAAGAATATAAAGTTTCGTAAATTTTTCTCCGTTATAATAAATATGATAATCGGATTTATAAATAATAATTTTACTATCTACTTTTAAAAGTGTAATTATTTACACAAAAAACTTACCTATATTTACCACGAACGCGTTTGATGTTCTCTTTTGTCTTAAAAACAGCCTAAATTTGACAAAAACAAATATAAAGTGTATGTATGTATTAAGGGTGTAACGAAGCTTTTATGGATTGAGACGTCAAGAGCCATAAAAGCAAGTTACGCCCGTGGAACATACCCAACTTTATGCACGTGTAACAACCCTGGTACTGAGTATTATTGTCTGGAAGAACACAAGGGGGTTTTACTTGAATCTAATTACTATGTTAGTAAGTTCAATCCAAGGATAGCGCGGCCACCACTAAAAGGAACTTTAACACAACAGCGGTAAAACTGTTTCATTAAGACTTTTGGTATAGATCGTCTTTGCAAACGAAGATTATAGTTTTTATAACCTTCGTTTGCCTTCAAAACATCCCTACTCAAATCGACTCTTAAACATTCGTCAACATTTAATATAATTATTATTTTCATTGCTTAAGGGGCTGGACTAAGATTTTTAAGTTAGAAGAGGGGTAGTTTTCCGAATTTGTGAAATTTTAGATCATCGCGTCCATGCCCTAGCCCCGGACCCACAGAGGAATGGTGAGACCCAATAACTTAAGTGAATTTGACTGATTACTTTATTACTTCCATCTGCACATTGGCCACTCGAGATTTTAAAGAATTTTAAGAAATATTTGTGTCCCACTGTTCCTCTGCGTTGACATCTGTTTTCTGAATTATCGCTTTAAACTGATAACTGAAATACAGTATAATTCTAAGGAACTATATTTCTATGGCGCGTATTTATATGTGGGGCTATCTTGTGTTATGTAGGGAATAAAGATGAGAGGTTGGCAACACAAAAAAGGCACTAGAATTAGGAAGCGTGTTTTTGTAACTTGTGTGAAAGTCGTCTCGTAATAAAGTAGTAATTAAAAAGGTGTATTTTATTTCGTACAGTAGTAAAAACACAATTGGCGACGAGGATGAGATTACGTCGATCGACTAGAGTTATTAAACCGCCAGTAAAACTTAACCTTTAGTAAGACCAATTTTTGATACGTCTATACGTGATACGTGTAAAGTAAAAAATAAGATTGTTAGAAATCTAAGTTACATGTTAAACAACTTTTGTATGAGGAGAGGAGTGTTATGTCGGAAATAAAGATGAGAGGTTGGCAACACAAAAAAGGCACTAGAATTAGGAAGCGTGTTTTTGTAACTTGTGCGAAAGTCGTCTCGTAATAAAGTAGTAATTAAAAAGGTGTATTTTATTTCGTACAGTAGTAAAAACACAATTGGCGACGAGGATGAGATTACGTCGATCGACTAGAGTTATTAAACCGCCAGTAAAACTTAACCTTTAGTAAGACCAATTTTTGATACGTGTATACGTGATACGTGTAAAGTAAAAAATAAGATTGTTAGAAATCTAAGTTACATGTTAAACAACTTTTGTATGAGGAGAGGAGTGTTATGTCGGAAATAAAGATGAGAGGTTGGCAACACAAAAAAGGCACTAGAATTAGGAAGCGTGTTTTTGTAACTTGTGCGAAAGTCGTCTCGTAATAAAGTAGTAATTAAAAAGGTGTATTTTATTTCGTACAGTAGTAAAAACACAACAATTGGCGACGAGGAAAAAGTTTCATAAGTTGTGGTATAAGAATAAAAGAAAAAGTAAAGTGTCGTGTCTGTTGAGCCAAAAAGAAAAAAGAAAAGGAATCTACCTGGATTGGTGCAACCGAACCTTTCAATGGGAAAGGAGAAGAGCTATTTGCGTACATAGAACGTATGCAGCAATTATTCGTATGCAATGACGTTGATGACGAGAATAAAAAAGTACCATTATTCCTAACCTTAATTGGAGGTGATACCTATAAATTACTGCGAGATTAGCAAGTCCAGATAACAAATCATTCGATCAGTTAGTGACGGTATTAAAAGACCACTTCGCACCCAAAAAGTTGATTATTGCGGAACGTGTGAAATTCTACAGGTGTAATCAGAATTCCGATGAATCTGTCAGCGAATTTATTCTTAGAATGAAAAGTATTCTGAATTTGGAAACTTTTAGAAAATTTTAGACGATGCACTACGTGACAAGTTTGTTGCTGGTCTAAAGTCTGAAAGCATTATACGGAGCCTGTTTTCAGAGGAAACTCTCACGTTTACAACTGCATGTAAAACAGCCTTAAATATGGAAACAGCAGGGAAGGAAAGCAGAGCCTTTCACCCTGGTAGTGTCAATCAAGTGCAATATAATTCATACAAAAATAAACAATCGCAACCAAAGATAAATCAATTAAGTAAACCAAGTAGCTATAATAAATCAAGTCAGTCCAAGGAATGTCAAACAAGAGATCGGAAGGCGGATGATGAGTGTTTCCGGTGCGGAAGAAAACACAATTCGAATACATGTCCAGCTAGAGAATGGAAATGCTACACGTGTGAACGATTGGGCCATACATCACGAAAATACTTTCGAAACAAGAAAGTACAGTTAGCTGAAGAAGAACCTAGACCGGACGAATAGAATATTCAGTATGTTATTAGTCGCTTGACAGAAAAATTGGCTGCTTAAGAACCGATACTTGTCGACGTAGAAGTAGAAAAGAAGAAAATAAAAATGGAACTAGATACCGGTGCCAATATAAATATAATTAGTAATAAGTTGTACAAAAAACATTTTAGTCATTTAAAATTGAATAGTCAAAAGAAAATTATTAAGAGAGTATCTAGTGAACAACTGTCAGTTGAAGGAGAAATATTTGTTAATGTAGAATCACTTTTTAATTAGATAATCATGTCAATATGCACGAGTCAAGAAATAAAAACCAGAAGTCATCAAGGAAGCCATCGAGAAAATGAAAAAGTAATTTCCAAATGTCTTCAGTCAAGATCGAAAGGAATGCATCCGAGAATTCAAGGCGAACTTAGTTCTGAAGGAGAACAGTATCTCCGTATTTCATAAAGCGTATGCAGTACCATATTCTGTGAAGAATAAAATAGGGGGAGAAATCCCCGTTATAAACAGAGAGTATGCAATTCCTATCATCACAGTACCCTAGAAAATTGGTGGAATTCAAATATGTGTTGATTTTAAAAAGACACTAAATCCAAACCTAAAAACTAATCATTATCCACTACCTCTTTTAGAAGAAATCTTCCAGTTTGTCAGTGGAGCCAAGGTCTACACAGTACTAGATTTAACGAATGTTTACTTACAATTGCCTGTAGGAGAAACGTCACGACCTCCACTCACAATAAATACGCACCTTGGGTTGTACTCCTACACACGATTACCTTTTGGAGTATCCAGCGCTACAATGGATGAAATACTGAAAGGAATTCCCATGGTGGCAGTCTACATCGCAGACTGTGTTATAGGAGGAACAAATCTACAGGATTGTATTGAGAGAGCGAGAGAAGTGTTATCACGTCTCAACCATTTTAGTGTTCGAGTCAATGAGTCGAAAAGTACATTTTTATGCGACAGCGTAGAAGTCTTAGGTCATGTTTTAAGTTACGAAGGAGTAAAACCAATTAAAAGCAAAATAAAAAGGATAGTTAAATGTCCAGAACCAAGAACAGTGACTCAATTAAAAAGTTACTTAGGTATGTTGAACTTCTATTCAAATTTAATTCCAATGTTCTCCGCAAAATTACATCCATTATACAATTTGTTTAAGAAAGAAGAAAACTTTGTGTGGACAAAAAATTGTCAAGATGCATTTAATGAAAGTAAACGCTTACTTGTAAATAGTAATGCTTTATGTCCTTACGATACCAGTAAATCAATAATAATTACGACAGATGCATGAAATTATGGCGTACGTGCCATATTAAGCCACATAATTGACGGCGAAGAAAAACCAGTTATGTTTATTAGCTCAACATTATCGAAATCAGAACAAAATTATACTGACGCACAAGGAGGCTCTAGCTATTATTTTCGCAATAAAACGTTTTCACAAATACATATACTAATGTTTAATATGTTCATGTACCGAAATGATTGTTAAAGAAACTACTAAGAACAAGCTTTTAAGCAAGGTACGAGAATATACAAAATATGGATGGCCGGAATGGATGCATGATGATATCTTGAAACCATATTGGCACGCAGAAACGAATTCAATGTGGAAAATGAATGCGTAACCTGGGGAAATCGGGTTATAATACCACAAGTATTGCAACCTGCAGTACTGGATATTCTTCATGATCAATATCCGGAAATGGTCAGGATGAAAATGGGAGCAAGAGTAGATGTTTGGTGACCACAGATAAACAGAGATGTAGAGGAAAAGGTTCGACAATGTGAAGCATGCCAAACATACTCAGCAAAGGGTCAAGAAGTACCACTAACAAGTTGGCCTAAAAGCAATAGAAATTTTAAGATAGTACACATAGTTGTTTTCAAAATTTAAGGTACTGAATTCTTAATTTTTATATGCAGCACATTTCGGTGGATGGAATCCTTCATTATGAAAGGAACTAATTCTGCAAATACAGTCAAGAAACTCAGAAGCGTTTTCGCTACATTCGGAATACCAGAGGAGATAGTAGCAGATAACGGACGTCCATTTATTTCTGAAAAATTCCACGTGTTCTGTAGATCAACTGGAATTAATTTAAAGCATAGCCCGCCATATCAGCCTACGTCCAATGGTTTAGCAGAAAAAAACGTAAGTACAATAAAACAAAATCTAAAGAAGCAGCTATTTGAAGACGTAAATCAAAACACAGTCAGAGATATGCAACATAAATTAGACAATTTTTTATTCTGTTACCGAAGTACTACGACTTCGTCCGTTAACGTCAAAAAAATTCGTGAATAAGTGTCAAATTATGATATGACCGTGCATAAAATGTATTTTAGGTCTATATAAACTATTTAGGAAGGGGGGCAAGAGCCACTCTGGAATATTGTCCAAAGAGGCAGGAAAGTCACTTTTCAAAATAGCATCAAGCGTTTTTTGATGCTTTGTACAAATTTATTTACGCGACAGAGTTTTATAAAAAAATTTACAAAAGAATTTTTGAGGTCGCTGATTTCAAATCTGAAATAAAAAAATTTGAAATTCGAGATGGCTGCAGCAATGACTTCCTTGTACACCTATTAAACTGTTCATACTTTTCTTAATAACTAAAATGTAGAATAATATAAAAAATCTGATCTAATATATAACTACTGCTACTACTGCTACTAAACTCACAAATATATTTTAGTCATTTTATTTAAACTGCAGAAGAAGATATAAAGCATATTTTACTATTGTCACTGTCATGTCATAATCATTTAAATTTTATTTAGTAACAAATGTTAATCGATCAAGGACTACAAGATACCGACATACTAAATTATAAATATATACTTTAATTATTCTTAAATGATACCAGATACAAAAATATTTATAAAATACCGATTGTACGTAATAATCACATAATCTTTCATTTAAAATAAAAAAATTGTATTAAATTAAATATTTATCGATATATTTGAAAAAAGTACTACTTCCGGTTTATAGATTGAAACAAAAAATAGGAGGTGCACAACTAGATGCTATAACAGTCCTAAATACAAAATTTCAACTTTCTACGTCTAACCGTATTTGAGTTATGCGACACACATACGTAAGTACGTCCGTCCGTACGTACAGACGTCACGACTAAACTAGTCATAATGGATTCAGAAAAGGTCAAAACGGATATTTCCGTCAAAATCTGAGAACCGAAATTTTTCGCGATTACAATACTTTCTTTTACTCCGTACAAGGAAGTAAAAATGGAAAATACAATATTTTTGTACATAATAAATTCAAATACTACAAATGAATCAAATATCAGTTCTGTATACGTTTCCTAGTAGCTACCTATTGACATATTAGTAATTCGTATTTTTCACTAAGTATTAAAGTACTTTTAGTCAATTAAAATACGTAAGTATTTCAAAATTTGTCCCCAAATATGTCCAGCTTGGTAGGTTTCGCAAAGAATGTGTTGCTGTACCTAATGCATTTAAAGTTGGAGGCAAATGATCTTAACTCTAAAGCACGATTCTTTGCACCGTAAAGAATGATTATACATTTCTCTTATAACTTTTCTATGTCGTCTGAAATACTTTGTAAGGGAAACGAAATCGAATGAAAAGCATGAGTTACTTGTGGAAATAACTGCTATATTTTCCAGCACGATTTTTTCCCTTTGACGCAAAACTGGATACAACATCACAGCCCGTAAATCTTTGGAAACATCTTATTGTCTCAGCTTTCTGTTCCCCTAATACTTCAGCTATGGAATGTACAGAAATGTAGCATTGGATTTTCCCTGTGCCAAATAACTAGTTGGGCCACTATTGACAAAAAATATAAAAAGGACTCATATTCCACCATGTGCAAGGCTTGCATTACATTGCGGTTAGTTCGTTTTTATAAAATATTGCTAACTGTATTGCATAATGTATAACATTTATTACAAACATCTAGCAACAGGCGATTCTTTATCTAGTTTGCCATTTTCGTACCGTATATAGGAGTGTTAGTTTATAAATATTGTAACGAGCGGCGCTTGGGTGGCGGCGGCCAAGCGACCGGCACGGACCAGTGCGCAAAGTCTAGCCGGCGCGCTATTGTGTTGAGGGCGCCAGAGGGGGATGACTCATCGGGTCACGCGATACGGTAATAAAATTTAATGACTTTCTGGAAGGAATCTATGGATTCTTCTGGAATTACCGCCTGTGGATATATAAACGCTACCCGAGCGGACGGTGAGTCAGTCTACGTTAGAATTGTGACATAAATAGAAGTCTACGACCGAATGGTGACATACGAGTAAATATAACTAAATATTCATGTATTGTGATATAGTGTTTAATGATATTTAGTGGTTAAATAAATAATTATAGTGTATAAATAAATAATCGTTGTAGTGTTAAGTGTGTAAATAAATATTCTTAGTGTATGTGTATACTTAGTGTTTTAAGTTTAATTAATAGTGCGTGTTTATTTAATTATCATTAACTTTTCGTTATTAAACTTGTTATATAAATATTCGTGTTTTACTGATTTTACACTTCACCTAAATAAATAAAACTGTTACAATGTCTAAAATGTCCAAATATCAATGAATGGAAAAGAAATGCGTACGGGTTTGAAAAACATTATACAGGTGCCTTGGATGGCAAACATGTTGTTTTCCAAGCACCGAATAAATCAGGCTCCCAATACTTCAATTAGAAAAAAATCATTTAGTGTCGTTTTATTTGGCCTCTGTGATGCAAATTACTTATTTTCTTACGTAGATATTGGAGCATACGGTTCACATAGCGATGGTGGTATTTAAGAGAATCAACATTTGGCAATTCTTTATTTAATGCTAATTTAAATCTACCAGAAGATTCACTTGTACCTGGAACATTTAATGATTTCCCATATTATTTTGTTGGAGACGAAGCATTTCCGTTGTATACAAATTTATTGCGCCCATATAGTGGCAGAAATCTTTAAAAAAAACATTTTTAATTACAACTTATCGAGAACTAGGCGATGTATTGAAAATACGTTTGGCATATTAGTTGCACGATTTAGAATATTTCACAGAGTGATAAATGCACACCTGCACAGCCTGACAATGTGGATGCTATCATAAGAGCATAATATGTTTGTTTACACTATTTTATAAAATCTCAGGAAAATGAATTACCAGCTAACCAAAGAAAATACTGTCCGACAAATTACACAGATAGATATGATGAAAATGTTTTAATCGAGGGCAATTGGAGGAATGAAGTACCACAAGAGTCATAGCACTGCAATCTACAAGAACTTTGCAACGCAGACTGGGCACACAAAATGCAACACAGATCGCTTTAAGAAACCGAGAATATCTGAGAGATTATTTAAATAGTCCCATAGTAGTCGAGTCAATATACTAATCCACTTCCCGTTTTTTGCGCAGTAAGATGGATCGAAATGGGGTTTTTTGCATTCGCTTCCTAAAATTAAATAGAAACTTTGTGACTACTTGTGATCCGCTTGGGTTTGCAAATTGCATTTGTGCACTGCAAAATGCATTCTGAAAAGTGCATTTTTGCAGGCAGTACTTTAAAAATTAATAACTTGGCGAATAACGACTGCAATTACACCAGTGCGGGTTCCCGGGGGTTTTCGAGGTCGCAGAATCCGAAACTGACATTAAATTCAGCCTCCCGGATACCTGGGGCACCGTACCTGGACATATACGTCATCCCTTGGAGTTTTCCTAAAATTATGCAGGAAAACTCCAGAGGATGACGTATATGTCCAGGTCCGGGGCCCCAGGTACCCGGGAGAGGGATGCCGATGGCCGATTCGAGATCAGCGCCCCAAGAAACCCCCGAATGCCGGTTTTCTTTCAGTTCGCATGATAAATTCAGGAAAACTCCAGAGGATGATGTATATGTCCAAGTACGGTGCCCCAGGTACCTGGGAGAGGGTTGCCGATGGCCGATTCGAGATCAGCGCCCCAAGAAATCCCCAGATACCGATTTTCTTTCAGTTCGCATAATAAATTCAGGAAAACTCCAGGGGATGACGTATATGTCCAGGTCTGGTGCCCCAGGTACCCGGGAGAGGGTTGCCGATTGCCGATTCGAGATCAGCGCCCCAAGAAACCCCCGGATGCCGGTTTTCTGTCGCATTGCACGTTAATTTTAGGAAAACTCCAAGAGATGGCGTATATGTCCAGGTACGGTGCCCCAGGTACCCGGAAGGCTGAATTTAATGTCAGATTCGGATTCTGCGACCCCCGGGGACCCGCACTGGTGCAATTTCAGTCATTCGCCAAGTTATTAATTTTTAAACTACTGCCTGCAAAAATGCATTTTGCAGTGCACAAATGCAATTTGCAAACCCAAGCGGATCACATCAAGTAGTCACAAAGTTTCTATTTAATTTTAGGAAGCGAATGCAAAAAACCCCATTTCGATCCATCTTACTGCGCAAAAAACGGGAAGTGAGGCCGATTTTAGTAGTATATTGACTCGACTATAGCAGTTCCATGGTAAAACAATGTAATAAAAAACAATCTTTATTTTAATTAATAAATTTCAACAAAAGCTTTTGCCGAAATCCAATACAGAAAAATCTGATGTGACCAGCACACGACCTTCCGCCATATCTAGACTTATAAACATAAATGTATACGTACAATCCGGTGCCCATTTAAAATATACAAATAAAAATCTAAATATTCAAACACAGAAATTTGCATCACTTGAATCAAAAGATTAATTCACAGGAAAACTTTTCTGCATGTTTTGAAGCCATCCTCCGTTTACTACATTTAATATCATACTTATGACTTATATGACGTTAGTGCCACCGTCTCAGCTGTCAATATTTTTTACGCAGAAACAAAAATCAACAGATCATGGATTACAAGATTTCAACGTTTTTTCTGATAAATTGTTTTTATAAATTTTACTACAGTTCTTTAATGCTATCAGATAAAGACAATTTTTTTATAACGTAAGTTGCAAATAACGTTTCCTCTTATTCTTATTACAAATAAATACTATATTTATCCAAATTTATATAAATTTTTGGCAATTAATCTTTTAAATCTTAAAAAAATATCACTTCCGGTGAAGATATTTGTACCAAAATCTAATGAGCTCTTCCAATTTATATACAAATGTTAAATACCAAATATCAACATTTTTTGGTAATTCATATTTGAGTTATGTGACTAACACCCCTTGATCACATACACACGTACACACAGACATCATCGTGAAACTATCAAAAATGAGTTGTAAGGACCCTAATTTGTGCTCATCCACTAAAAACTCACTACCCGATTTTTTGCATGATTCCAATACCTTCCTTACAGATAAGCGGAAGGTAAAAATGCGCTTTTTAACATTTTTGTATTTATTCAGCTGTTATTTCGGGATATAAGTATTCAGATATTAACTTCCGTGTTCAGTATTCCATTTTTGGAACATTCTTCTATTACATGCTTTATATTTTTTGAAGTACATTTTCTTCAAGAGATAATCTAAAAATTTCAATATTTTGTAAATTATTGTTTTTAATTACTAAATTTTATCTACATTTACTTTAAGTAAATTTCCAATTTGTGGCTCATTCAGAGTGTTAAAAATTATAAAAATAATGGGTCTTATAGAAAATTGTTATATAAATCATATGCTGAAAACCGCATGGCGATATTTTTGTCTGTTAAAATATGGCAGTCATTATTGTGTAAGTGAAAATATTACCACTTGATTTAAATA
Source organism: Agonum fuliginosum (assembly GCA_947534325.1). Taxonomy (NCBI): domain Eukaryota; kingdom Metazoa; phylum Arthropoda; class Insecta; order Coleoptera; family Carabidae; genus Agonum; species Agonum fuliginosum. The sequence continues at coordinate 25,394,464 of OX384032.1, forward strand.
ATTGAAATTTTCCAAAACTCATTTTTATAATTTTTTCGAAAACAGGTAACTGACATAACAATCCCATGCATCATTTTTATAGAGAATTTTGTGCTCTATAAGGTCATATAAATGTTGTGTTCGTTATCTAAAGATGAGTTAAACTTAAATTAAAGCAAAAATATCGGTCATTTTTTCAAAAGTTAAATGGCTTCCGGTGCGGTGATTTCCGAAAACTTTTGATATGTTAAAAAGCACATTTTTCTGTATTGTATTCAGTCGAGAAAGTTAAATTATAAATTCCCTGGACTAGTATTAGTTCGGCAGCCAAACAGAGATTTTTGATGAAACCGTGTTTTGAAATATTAAGTTTTTTTAGTGTTGGTATTTCATGTTTAGCGTATGTAGATTCATAAAATTACAGGTACCCACGCAGTACCTTTGGGCAACCCTCAGAATTTAAGAAGGCGGCCATCCCTGTATTAAATATTTAGGTACCATGCAAATTTGTGCTTAATTTGTCATAAATATAAGTTTCTCGTATATTTATATTTATACATGAAATCCCCCTCATAAGAACAGTGGAGGCACCCCCTGAGGTCGCGTATTTCGTGTTGCATATAATTTTTTTTTCGTTTTTTGCAATTATCTTGTAAATGGGTAATGATATGACAAAACTGTTATATTAAATAATTATAGAGTACTAAAATTCCTATAGAAAAGGTTATTAGCAATATTCTTGTAAGTGGCATAGTGTTCGAGAAAATCGTGAAAATGTATTTCGAACATTTCAATAATTTAAAAATAAGTCGAAATTTTGTCTCCTCTCACAAAAACTGCTGTTATTTATTAACGGATAAAAATATCAATCCCACGGTTTGCACTGAATTCTATGAACATTTTGCTATAAGGTTACTTTATTTTTAAAACCTTTTAGGGCATTTAGTTAAACTAAAATGTTAATATTTTTCCAAGAGAAAGTTAAGAAAATCTAGCCTTTTTCGTATTTTTTGTGTTTAATGAACGGTTACTTCTGTACGAATACAAATATCGACTTCAAATTTTTTGCATAAAATTCTACGAACATTTCTCTATTGAATACATTATATTTATAAAACTTGACATGGACGTACGCAGTACAGATCGCGAAGGAAAACATTTGTGTACAATAGAAATCGCGACCGTTGCTATTAATAATGGAGAAAATCTTAAAATATAGGCTTAACTAAGGTCCTCGGAATTTTTTATTATTATCCGTTTAGAAGTCACAGTTCATTAAACACAAATAATACGAAAAAACCAAGAATTTCTCTACTTTCTCTTGGAAAAAAATTATATGCAACACATCCCCTGCAGGACCCCCGAGAGTGGGTCCACTATTTTTTTAAGAGTGTGGTCTCATGTATATGTTTACCGACTTTCATGCTTCTAACACAAAATGCAAGGTTCAAGCCGCACTATATACATATAGCGGAAGACGCCATCTTGAATAAAACAAGATGCTCAAAGGTACCCGGTATTTTTCGATTCCTTATACCTAGAGCAAATAATTTCAACAATAAAAAAATAAACTTAACAGAACAAAACAAGGTTCGCTTTACGGCTGCCGGACTATATGTAAATTTTTCCTAATGTGCGTTTAATAGATATTTATACACCAAGTGAGATACATGAATGTTTATTCAAGAGAAGAAAGTTTATTTAAGTTTGTACGATAATTACAATTATTTATTTTATTACTTGTTATTTTAAAGGAAATGGCTATTCACACCGCAAAGTAAACGAGAGTAAACGAAAGTAAACAATAGTACACGAGTGTAAACGTAAACGAAAGTAAATGAGAGTAAACTAGAAAGTAAACGAGAGTATACGAGAGTAAACGAGAGCAAAAATACATAGTAAAGGTAAGTAAACGATTGTAAACGAGATAGTAAACGAGAGTAAATGAGGTTAAATGAGAGTAAATGTGAGTAAATGAGAGTAAACGAGAGTAAAGTAGAGAATAAACGAGAGTATATGAGAGTAAACGAGAGTATATGAGATAGTAAACGAAAGTAAATTAGATAGTGAACTAGAGTAAACTAGAGTAAATGATAGTAAACGAGTGTAAATGATGATGAGTATGATGGGGTTAAGTTCAGGTAATGTTAGGCAAGATTTTTTCTAGTTTAATTGTTATATTCAATTTTTATCATATTTGACACATTGAGGTTAACATACTAAAACTTCATTTTATTCAAAATATCTTGTTAAAACACTCTTTACTCTCATTTACTTTCGTTCACATTTTTTTACACTTGTTTACGCTCGTTTAATCTTTCATTTACTCTAATTTACTCTCGTTTACTTTATTTGCTCTCATATACTCTCGTTTACTCTCTCATTTACTCTCGTTTTCACGCGTTTTTTGCTCTCGTTTACTCTTGATTACTTGAGATATTCGCTCTCGTTTACACTCGTTTAATCTCATTTACTCTCGTTCACTTTCATTTACTTTCATTTACTTTCGTTTACTCTCTTTTACTCTCGTTTACACTCGTTTACTCTCGTTTACACTCATTTACTCTCTTGTTTACTGTAACAAAGTAGATTTGTTAGTAATTTTCCGTAATCGAAATTATTGCTAAGTTGTGTTTTGTTAAGTTATTCACCTTTTGGCCACGCGCGGTTGTTACACGTGCCTTACGTTTCAGCGAAATTATTGCGATCTTGCATTTAGTATTAGAATATACTTAGGAAATTAAGTGGTTAGTAGTTAGTCAATGATCGAACGGGTAATTAGTCAATCATTAACCGATCAAGAATGTAGTCATCAAGGAGCGATCGAGTTAGTTAGTAGAATGAACGAGTGAGAACTTCGTAAGTGTCTATCCTCACGATAGATATAATTTGTTAATCGTTTTATATGTCAAATTATTTGTAATATTTATAATTTTACTTTTTATTATTCATAATAATAAATATATTTTGTTTTCATGTCATATTTTACTTATTAAATATTTCCAGCACGTCAACAATCGGATTGTTAAGAATCGAGAATTTCGAGAATCAGAAACAACCCGATTTGTTACTTTGCGGTGCATTTAGCCTCGTTCAATTTTAAAAACAGTGCCAATTATTTCCCATTGTTGGTATTTTTTATGAATATATTTAAATTCGGGGTCACCGTTGTCATAGAGACAATTGGTATTTTGAACTATATTTATAAATGGTTCTTCAGCCATTTATAGGAAAGAATAACTATTAAGAAATGCAAAATTTAAGTAAACCAAACAAAATATGAAAGCGGACAAATTGACGTTTCTATCATTTTAAAGTTTTACTAGGCTAACTACAACATAAATTTTGTAATTATGAACGACAGTAGTCGAAACTAAAGGTGGATTCATGCAGCCATTTACATTTAATTTTCATTTAATTTAAATTTAATTTAATTTAAAAGATAAATGTGTGTAACTCAATGGAGCCATTCATGCACCATTCTCATTTATGTTTTCAAATGCGACATTGTTACCATAGTTATCTTTTAAATTAAATTAAATGTAAATATAAATGGCTGCATGAATCCGCCTTAACTGATTAGTGATTAACTATAACTACTAATGACCAAGAGCTACCGTGGATATTTTAGTGTGAACATTTTATTTGTCGTGAAATTGAAGGGTTTGGGCATTGCATATCTGCTAAAGATGGAATGTCCAGTCCTCAGTGGCCGGATAAGGATCCTCAAGTAAAATGATCAAAAATTTGCTTGTTTTGGGTCATCAGTACTTATGATACATATTTTTATTAATTTTTTTTGCATAGGTAAGCAGATAAACACCGATAACAAGCAAATTTTTAACATTTATGAAAATTTCAAATGTCATATATGTTATGTTTTATTTGGTATATTTAAGAATGGAGGAGTAGAAACGTTCTGGCAATGTTTTATAAATAAGAAATATCGTTTATTTCCACCTCTACATACGCCAGAACTCTTAATTTATATAATTAACATTTTTGTAACTCCACTTTTTATACTTTAGGAAGCCTAATCCGGCCACTCAGGACTGGCAGACTGCACATTCCATCTTCAGTAGATATGCAAGGCCCAAGACCTTCAATTTCACAAATAATAAAATGTCCACACTAATTTGGCTAGCTTTCCGTCTATAACTATACCGACTGACAATAACTACTAATTTCGTATTGTGAATGAGGCTTTATACTTAATGAATAATACTAATTACTAATAATATGTCACTTTAAAACAATAGGTAGCTACTAGGAAATGTACAAGGTAACTGAAATTTGATTCATTTATAGCATTGGAATTTATTATTTACAAAAAAAATTATTTTCCATTTTTATATTTACGTCGCCATTTTTCAGCAGCCATCTTGAATTTCAAATTTTTTATTTCAGATTTGAAATCAGTGACCTCAAAAACACCTTTGTACAATTAAAAAAACCTGTTGCGTAAATAGATTTGTACAAAGCATAAAAAAAAACTTGACTCCATTTTGAAAAATGACTCTCTTGTCTCTCTGGAGAATATTCCAGAGTATTGGAAAGAAATTACTGGGATGCAGTCAAATAATTTTATTATCTCACTCTCATATGGAAATCGTCTGGATTAAAAATATTTGCTAAAACATAAGGATAAAGCAAATAAGTCATAGAATTGAAACCGGTTTCACCCATCAAGGAAACTTATTTATAAATCATGGGGTGTCGAAACTAGTAGAGTGAGATAATAAAATTATTTGACTGCATCCCAGTAATAATTTCTTTCCAATCATAAAATAACATCAGTCAAGAAAATTTTTCCTAATTATTCCAGAGTATGTCTGCAAAATATCTCCTTCCTGACATAAAGTGCAGGGTTCCTCAAAATTTTACTGTGTAGGTACCGCTTGTAATTTATGAAACATTAGTACCTACTTATTTGTTTATAATCACTTATTTGTTTATAATCACTGAAAGTTTTATAACTTTAGCCTTGCGAATCGCGAATAAATAAAATTTTCCAATGATATGGATCCTGTTTTTTCAGTTGTGATTAATGATTTGTAACATAATGTCTGAATACTGAATAAATAATTAATTTTAGATTCAATGGTTCCGAATAACAAACGATATGTAGATAACAGAAATTAATCATTATTATTTTTATATCATATTTATAATCCTTTTTTATCTTTAAACTGTTAATTATGTCAATATTATATCAAACATAGAAGTCGTCGATAAGTCAACCGGCACTTGTTGAATTGTATAATTTATTAAGTATTTTAGTACTTAGGTTTTTAATGCGCACCTTTATCACCACTGAATATTCTGCAGTGTTTTAATTTTGCATTTTAGAATTTTTAATATTAAGGTATTTTTTGTAATTGAATGTACGAGTAGTTTATCATGAATACAATTTTTGTTCTCCTGAAGTGTAAACATAACATCACACATCATTGACGTCTACGGTAGTTTGGATTTACACATGCTATGATTTTACTACATGGCGGTTCGGTAAAGTAGTACCTCGAAATATTTTAGTTTTAAGGTAATTCAAAAAAAAGTTACTCTGTTGTAAACTATTCAAAATTTAATATGGATATTTTAAAAAGCAGCTTAGAAATTTTAATAACTATATTCTATCAGTAGAAAGTAAGCTAAAACAAAATTCTGTGCAAAAACAATGAAATAAATTATTTTACTTGTTACTCACATGTTAACGCTGTTTTACAAAAGCTTTTATTGCCTTTGAAAATAGATCTTAACAAGTCACTATAACTACTCGCTTGTAAAAAATTTTTACTTGTTAGTTCTGCGCATATGTTTTTCTTTACAAGCGTGCTCAGTTTTACTGTTGTATTACAAGATGCGTTGCGCATCGGCGTGGTCACGGACAGAGCATATATTGCGCATGTCTGTAAGAGCGTGAGACGTGAGATTGACAATGGCACTAATGGCAGTTAAGTAAATTGAATGGTTGTGGTTGTACGCTTAAATGAAGCACGTTTGTATACTTCATAAATAAAATATAAAATACATAATAAATTATGGAATAATGTTTTATTTTCATGTCGAAAAATCGTAGGATTAGCATTGTTTACATTTGAATTTCTGTTTTATTTGCGTCATACACATGAAAAATCATTGTGCAATGAGGTCTTGCAAAAGAAAAAAAGTTGTTTTTTTTTTAAAATTCGAATTAGCAAGTTTTAAATAGTCGTTAGATATGATTTAAGTTTTAAAATGTTTGTTTATATATTATGAAAAAACGCTTAAAAAGTTTAATGCATTTGAAATGTCGCCAAAATTGTGACGTACGTAAGCCTATTCCAAGCAGAGCCAATCATAAAACAAGAAAGTGTAGGTATTTCACAGAACTTATATGTTAATGGATAGATCACTTCAGAAATAATGGAATATGGAATAAAGTTTATATTATACACTTGGATAATCTAGTGTACGGTTAATTAATACAATTTTATCAAATCTTTATTATTCAATTGTTATTTTTATTTAAAAATTTAATTTTATAATTTTCTAACCATTGGGTATCAATCCATACATAATAGGATCTATGGTTGTTTTGACATTTCGGTTTCTATTGCGCAGCTGCGAAGTCTGCTACTTTCTGATTGGGTAGCAGTAAAACAGGCCAACATACGTCACTGGACAAGGGGAGAAGTGGTGCAATTCAGCCGCATTTTGAACAAAATGATTTTTAAAGTTAATTTTTTCAATAATAGAGATAAATTTTGCTAAAAATACGAAATACGGGTCTCATGTTTTTTAATATTCTTTCTATTGAAGCAATAAAAAAAAATCAGTGCAAGACCTCATTATGGTTGCAGGGAACATATTTTTCACATCTCAAGTTTGTTATTTATCGAGTCATGTACATACCCTTCCGCAAATGCACTGGATTTCCATCCCCCAGCACGTTTTAATGCCAAAATATCACCGCCCGCATCTACAACCGTTGTTGCTGCCGATCGCCGAAAAGAATGACCAGTATATAATTCTGGATCTTTTAATTGTAAATATTTGGCAATTTTCTTTGGTACACCGCCAATAGTGTGTTGACCAGCATTATGGGAGAAACATTTACCATTTCTATATGTTAGAAAAAACCGCAACTTCTCAGTTTTTGGAGGACGAAGAGCTGCATATTTTCTGTATAACATACAAGGTTGAAAACTGCAATTTTCATCGGTTATAGTAAACCTTCTATTTGAACAATTTTTTGTGTTTCGTAGGGTGACAATAATACTTTCCAACATCCTCTACATCATTCACATTTAATGATACAAGCTCGTCACATCGACATACACCAAAAATTGTAACAATTTTGTGGAGCAACCAAGAATCGTCGGGAGCTTCAACGAGAAATTTTTTCATCTCTTCTTTGGTTAAAACCTTCGCCTTTTTATTCACATATCGCTGACTCTTTCTCTTCAAAAATGCAACTACATTATAAAATCTATAAATATTAAAAAAGATATAATTCGTTTTGGTAAGCTGTGTAATAGAAAAACAAACCTATGAACATCAATATTATCTTTTTTTTCAGGCAGCTTTTCAACATGGACCATTTAGACCACAACGAATTTGGACTAAATTTTGTAGACAATTCATTCACATAAACCAATAATACATCCTCTGTCACATCGATTATATTGTATTCGCGATTATATCTTACCGCCGACTTTTCTGGCAATAATGTAGAAACTATACTACTGGCTTCGTTTTTTATGACTTGTGGCACATTCATTTTATTTAATAAAAATTGTCTAATGGCTACTGGCACATTGTTTTTTTATAGTAAAATAAACAATTCAATAAACAATGTACGTTGGCACAGCAATCAAACTTCCAAGGCTTATGAGATATTATTTAAGAGAAAAAAAACGGTCTTCCTGCAGTTGGTGCGCAGTCACAGAGGCTTTTCTTGCTTGTATCATACGATTTCGGTCCTGTCCCGGTATGGTGATGATGATGCGACTGTATCTACTACCAGGCCTTCTTGATATGCCTGTGTCACTGTGTCGACAAATTAATCTCGAAACCAGACTTTGAGATGTATTGAAGTACGCGGGAATGTCGATCATCTCGCTGATTCATATGCAGGGCCAAAACAGCATTTTCTCTTAAATTTTGATTTTTACTATAAAAGAGCAAAATTGCTTTATTGCGCGTTCTCAAAATGCACTTAACGGCAACACGAAGCATATTGACGATGTATATATTTATCGTCTGTATTTTCTGAATCAAACTTGTCGATATTTTTAAAATTAGGTTATTTTCGTTTAAACATTGATACAAAAAAACATATGGTAAGAATCGTATTTATTAAAGACTTTTTGTAATATCCCTATTCAGTTTTGAGTAGCGTTAAAAACCAAACCAAGAAACAGTAGCTACCATAATTTATTGATCAATCAAGTCTAAAATATTTGGGTATAGTATAGTTCTGTTTATATATATATATATATATATATATATATATATATATATATATATATATATATATATATATATATATATATATATATATATATATATATATATATATATATATATACAACGTTTGAGAAACATAAATATAAATAAAAACATACAGAACTATACCCAAATAAAATAATTCATTTATCTTTATGAGTTCTGAAAACTTCTATCAATCTTTAAATAAAACAGATTCATTTTATAATTGACATTTGCTGGCTCCATCTTTTAGTAGTTGTTCTCAGCATAGTTGACACTGTAATTTAATACAAATTTTAAATGATAACCTAGAAAATTTATTTAAAAAACATTTTTTAATTTAGGTATGAAAGAGTCTCGTTCTGGCTGCCACAGAGTACAGAGGTGTTTACTTTTTACTACGAGCTCCGAAAAGGTGACATAATCACGAAAGTGAATACTAAGTAATTAAAAAATGATAAAGTGAATCCATGTTAACCTAAGTGTAGTGCGAACAGAGAAGTTCAAAGCGAGAGGTGAAGTGCGAAGTAAAAAAAGAGGAAAGAACAACATGAAGAAAACCGTTGTGCTACATATTTACCATTCTATTTTTACCACTCCAACTTTTACCACAGCATTTTTACCACCATTCTTTTTTACCGCTATCCTGTTTTACCGTTAACCCATTTTTTACCACTCAATTTTTACCACTCCAACTTTTACTTCTGCATTTGTACGACTATACTTTTTACCGCTATTTCGTTTTACCACTAATACATTTTTACCACTCCGTTTTTACCATTACAACTTTTACCAGCATACTTTTTTACCGCTATTCCGTTTTACCATTAATAGTTTGTGGGGCTATAGTACGGTTTTGTTAGTGTAGTAAATACCAAAACCGAGTTTGTGGGGCTCTAGTACGGTTTTGTTAGTGTAGTAAATACCAAAACCGAGTTTGTGGGGATCTAGTACGGTTTTGTTCGTGTAGTTTTGTTAGTGTAGTAAATACCAAAACCGAGTTTGTGGGGCTCTAGTACGGTTTTGTTAGTGTAGTAAATACCAAAACCGAGTTTGTGGGGCTTTAGTACGGTTTGGTTAGCTTTGTTAAAAAAGAGACGGTGGTAAAAATGTATTGGTAAAAAACATGTTGGTAAATATGTTGGTGGTAAAAAGAATTAGTGGTAAAATTAGGGACGGTGGTAAAAATGGATTGGTAAAGGAATACGTTGGTGGTAAAAAAGAATTAGTGGTAAAAAGGGACGGTGGTAAAAAATGGATTGGTAAAAGTAATAATGTTGGTAAAAAATGGATTAGTAAAAGAATTACGGTGGTAAAAAAAAGAACGGTGGTAAATAGGGATTGGTAAATATGGGGCAAATCGAAAACAAAGGAAAGTGGAGTGAGAAGAAACATCACCAATGATAGAAGCATTAGTGCAAACGGGTCATCTCACGTAGTCTCAATAGCAAGAATGAAAACAAAACAAAGGAATGTTATATAACAATTCTAACATCAGCTGGAAAATGCATATAATCGTCTACATCCGATAACCCCAGGAATGATGGGAAACCCTAGCAAACGACAAAAGCCCAATCAAGAAAAATAGCCAAAAATTTTAAAAATAGAAAACACCACCACGCAAGAACTAATGCGCGACCATCAGACATGAGTGGTGGACTTCCACGTATAAAACATCACCCAACAATGATCCTAAAGTTGGAGATTTCACCGGACGTTAAGATTTTCACATGTTCTATGTTTGTGTTCTGGCTAGATGGCCTGACAGAGTATCTCTAGCCCGCACCGTGTGTATGTCCTTGTACCGTGGCTGGGTGGGCCTGGCATTATCCAGGATAGAGTTTCTACACAGCTATATATATATATATATATATATATATATATATATATATATATATATATATATATATATATATATATATATATATATATATATATATATATATATATATGTATATATATACGCGCGCAAGCTCATATTATTTGGAATATGTCTAATTCACAAAAAATAATATACGTATAAAATGCGTTATCAAAAATAACAACAATACTCTGCACAGTGCTCACTGCTCTCCACTAAGTTTCTACATATGTGGGGCACAAAATACGATAGGTATGTAAAAATACTAATCCTGGGAGGAAGAACCACACACAGGCATGATTATATCGATATATCAAACATCGATATATCAATACATCAATAACTTATATATCGATATATCAAACAAAAATATATCGATACATCAAACATCGATATATCGATACATCAAACACCGATATATCAAATATCGATAAATCAAACATCGATATGTCAATACATCAAATATCGATATATCAGTACATCAATATATCGATATATAAATTTTATTGCTTTGCGTCGTACTTTAATATGGAAGCTTACGTTGTAAAATAAAACTAATCGCACTTATGATACAATACTTGAAATAACTATAAACTACAACTTGAACCTCACTAAATCAATATAAAATCATTTACAACCTTGTTGTACGAGAAAAAAACAACTGTTTAGTATATTTACGGTTTTATTAAATTCTTCGTCAATAATAAGAAATTTATAGCTTCCATCTGACATTTATTATAAAGGAACAAGCAGCAGTGTTCACTGGTTCAGTATAGGAATGTAATGTGTTTAGATGTTTTATATAAAACTGTACGTGACGGGAAACCAAGAAACAGTCACAATGCTCCAGGCTCAATACAAACAAATGCAATGGGAATCGCTCTCGACTGCTACAAGCTGCAGGATTGCCACAACATTGCCAGTAAATATATCTGTTTCCTGCTCTACAACTCTAACATTGCTTTGTTTTTAGCAAATGTTGTGGTCAACGAGCCGGAATATATGCAAGTTACGAATATTTCATAATGTAAACCACATTTATTTAGACCAAATAGTTTGTTGCTCTCTCCACATAGTGCTGTGCAAAATCCCGACAAAGCCCATTCTTAATTACAAAATCCCAATAAAATCCCAGCTGATCAACATCCCAACCAATAAAAATCCCAGTGTTAAATATTATTTGTAAACAGCTTGTTACTGCGTAAAGTAGCCTAACTGGAGATTTTCTCGCAAACGCTTCGTTTCTGAAGTTTCAAATGAGATACGATTTACTTTAGGTTCGCTTTCTTGTTTAAATTTTTATTAAAATTTACTAATGGTAGATTTGAAAGTGTAGCTATAAAATGTTCCAGCCAAACGCGAATACAAGGGCTCGCCTTTTTTCTGAAAATATTATTATACAAAAATTTTATTTTAAATTAAATGTAAAGGTCCATCGTCTTCAACAATATGCAGTCTTCTGGAAACATCTCGCATCAAACCTTGTAGTCCAGTAAATGAAGTGCGAAAAGTAGCCCAACCTTGACAAAATTGCTCACCAATGTAATTTTTATATTAATTTGTCGGGATTGACAGGTACTTTAAAATAAAAAAAAGTTCTGCAAAAAAACTTTTTGTACGGGGGAGAAAAATGGTGCCAAAAACCGGTTTCCCGTCAATATCTGCTAAAATATGGCATTTCGAGAATTTTTTTAGGTAAAAAATTAAGATCAGTTCATTATCTACAAAAATGGTCCTTATCATTTTTTTCGCAACATTAATATTTATCGCAAAAACCAGGGTTGAAAAATCCACAATTTTGAGTTTTTAACGAAATTTCAGATCAAGGGTGTTTAAAATACATTGATATTCATGTTTTGGACTGTAAAGACTAATTGTAGATGACTCCACCACGTTCTCTCTATTCGCGATATTCTTGCGGCCATATATGAGAAACCCTGGGAATTATTTATTTTTCAACAATTTTTGGGTTTGCGAACTGTTTTTTTTTTCTTGGAGACAAGTACTTGGTCTATCTCTATTAGACTATTAGATAAGCAGACCATAAGAGTCATTACATCAGGATGGGTCTCAAAAATTGGTCCAAAACTAGCAAAAATCAGTTTTTTCCATGCGTTCAAATCTTGGAGTCTATCGGGTTTTGCACAACGGAAATTATAATCTTTAAAGAGTCACAAATATTCCCTCATAATGGTCATCGAAAAATTGTTGCAAATTTTCGGCAATTTTTCGCAATTTTTTTGCAACAATTCAAATGCGTGTTTTTGAAAAAATAGTGTTTCAAAAATTTCATTTATTATAGAAGAATATATATAAAGAATTGAAAATACAGGAAATATTGAAAATACATAAAAAATGGAAAATACATAAAAAATTTAAAATAAATCTGTGAATCACCACTCGATTTCACCTTCTTCATCCTGCTCTATTTCTTTCCGTTCTATGGTTTCCTCTACCTCTACTTCTTCGGATAACATTTAATTATTAATTATTAAATTAATTATTTAATATAGATTCGAGCTTCAAATAAAAGCGATTACCTTTTGTTGTGTAACGTGCCCGTGCGACACAGGAGCCATCTGACGGAAAATGTTTGAAGCTCGAACCGTAGCAGACATGTGCACCGCGTGGAGCAAACGCGCAACAATGAAATGGCGCATGAAATTCCATGAATTTATTTAGAAGCACGGTTCTTTTTCCAAGATCGAATACTATGACTTATGTATAATAATGTGTGAATATAACCTTTACTTAGGCCAAGGTATCAAAATGCCAAAAGTAAAGAGTAAGGAGAAAAAAAGACAAGAAATAAAAATGTCTGTTTTTTCCTTGCGGACGCATTTTCTACATTTCTGGAAAAACCACTAATGTTGGCAAAAAATAAGATCACAGCCAAAAAGTAGACATTCTCAGCTTTAAAATAACGTGGCTTGGAAAGCAATCCGATTATGTATACATTTTTAATTCGCAATTGTTTCAAAGATTTTCCGGAACTCCGAGAACAGCCAAAAAACGTAAATGAACAAATCAACTTTTTATCGAAATGCAAGAAAAATAGAAAATCAAAATTTCTGAGATGAATAAAGGCCTTTCAAGGACCCATAATAAGAAAAATTCAGAGTAAATGAGTTTTACTGAAAAAATATATGAACAAGTTCCTGACGGTCCCAAAAATGCGGTATAAAAGAATATTTGACCCCTTTTTTCAATACGGCCAAAGAATCAAAACGTGACTCGAGTCACCGGGTATGATAGCTGTAGATTTCCCCTTTCACCGAAACTTCGAATAATAAAAAAAATATACACTTTTACCCAAGTTATTGGATAATTTGTCCGCCCGCTCATGTGTAGATGCATGGATCGTACTCTCCGGCATGCAGCGCAGGAGCTCAAAATCCAGGGTGCGCTTGGGCCCGTTTATCTCGGAAACGGTCAAATTTTCGAGAAAAATGATAAGGACCACTTTTGTAGATAATGAACTGATATTCATTTTTACCTAAACAAAAATTCTCTAAATGCAATATTTGAGCAGATATTGCCGGGAAACCGGTTTTTGGCACCTTTGGGCCCATTTTTCTCCCCCGTACAAAAAGTTTTTTTGCAGAACTTTTTTTTTTAAAGTACTTGTCAATCCCGACAAATTAATATAAAAATTACATTGGTGAGCAATTTTGTCAAGGTTGGACCCTTCATTTACTGGACTATTGGGCTATTGCTACATCAATCTCTCGTATTTTTCTACAAATCCGCCGTCTTAATTGTTGCTCGTTTTCGGCTTCCCAACCTCCATCATACACTTTTCGAGACAAAATGGCCCAAAAATCTTCAATTGGCCGAGCCTGCGGTAAATTTGGGGGGTTGTCGTTTTTTAGCACAAAAGGTATGTTATTCAGCCAATTTTGAGTTTTGCGTGCATAATTGCAGGAAGCCAAGTCGAAGCTGTGGACAGTCGGTTATATTAACATAAACAAAATTGATTAATTTTATCCACCAGAATCATGCTCAAGATGGTATTATGTTTTAGCCGGACTTGGCTTCCTGCCATTATGCACGCGAAACTCAAAATTGTCTGAATGCTCACAACATATCTTTTGTGCCAAAGAACGACAACCCCTCCAAATTTACCGCAGGTTCGGCCAATTGAAGATTTTTAGGCCATTTTGTCTCGAGAAGTGTATGATGGAGGTTGGGAAGCTGAAAACCAGCAACAATTAAGATGGCGGATTTTTAGAAAAATACGAGAGATTGATGTTGTAATGGCCCAAGGCTTGATGCGAGATGTTTCCAGAAGACTGCGTATTGTTGAAGACTATGGACCTTTACATTTAATTTAAAATAAAATTTTTGTTGTTTATAAAGCTGTTAATTATATCTGTTTTGAAAAACTTTTTAAAATGTTCTAAACAAATTTGTGACAAAACTTTTGGGACATACGTTATTATTGTTGTATCCGAAAATTCAATTTGACAGTATTTGACCTTGAACTTAAAAAAATTATCTTAATTTATTTTCATATAGGTAATTACCTCCCGTAAGAACATCACCTAGATCCGTCCTTCACAAGAGCAGCTAGAGTTTTGAAACTTATACTGTGTACTTATATAAAAATAACTCGGAAATCGATAGCTGAAGACCGGAAGCCGATAATTCTGTTCGTTAAGAAACTAAGACATTTTCATGTGGTGCCTAAGTCAAAATTACGACGTTATTTAAATTGATTAAAAACGTCTAATAAATTTTCACGATTATCTCGGAAACTGTTACTTTTATATAAAAATTGAATAAGTACTTAGAAATTTTTTATGAATAGTAAGTTAGTTGCTTAACCTATACTTTTTATTTGACTCTGGTCCTCGTTATATTTACTTTTTACGAGATATTCGCAAAAACTACAGGTAATTTTTTTTACCAAATTAAGAAAGGTTTTTTACCAACCTATATTTTTTATATTTTACTTTGATGGTTACCATTCAACATGTTTAACTGGGTTTAACTCCCAATGACAGAATGGTAGATGTTATTATAGTAGAAGCTAGTCACTCGGATCCAGTGGTATTTTAGTCGGTTTTATCTCTATCCGTTCTTTTATGACATAAAATTCCAAAATGACTGGACTATAGCTTAAGTTACCTACTGAAATTAAAGAACAAATCCCCAGCCCGTCGTTTTGTGTTTATTTGTCAACCGTTGGCCCCCCACAAAAAACTAAAGGGCAACCTGTATCAAGGATTTGGAAATATGATGACAATAAAGCTATTGTACACTTAAAATCATGAGGTAAATAAAAGTAATGGCAAAATTTCTGCATTAAAAATGCTCTGGGATGTAAATAAAAGAAAGTTAATGCAATGTTTGTTATATATTTGTAAAAATATAAAAGGATATACAATAGGAAATCTAGAGCACTATTAAAACTAAAATAAAAAGAAACAAATGACGTCTTTCTACTAGTGACAAAGTACTCGGAAAAGTTTTGTTTCGTTGCATTCATTGCACCATCGTTCACAGCGGCAGTGGCAGAGGCACACTAGCATTATTTTGTTGTGGAAAATACTGCGCGCTTTGACAAAAGTTACAGGAACTTTCCATTGTTTCTCTAATATGCACAATACTATCATCTTTTGTTTCACATTCAGTGAGAAGTAATGCAGCTTATTCCTTAGTCTCACCGCAAATTTCATTATTTTTCTTGACTGCGTTAATTATGAATGCAGTCACTATAACAATTAACATGACATATTTACGGTTTAGCTTTCAACTTTTTTATAATATCTGTCTATCTATTAATCTAAAGTAAAACTTACAAATTTTAATAACTATATTTAGCACTAGATAATAACATAAAATAAATCAAATAACAAAGTTCTGTACAAAAACATTGAATACAATTATTAAACCCCGTCAAAAATGAATATAACGCAGATAGTAGCAATCATGCCATATACCGCAGTATCGTTTGTTATTTTTACTGATTTGGTACCTTGTTGCGTTACCTCGCCATCTCTCTTATACACATTAAGTCGCAAAGATCATATTGTCAAGTGGCCGCCGGCACAGTTGGTGAACGTTCGGGATCGTTTCACAGCATTTTCCATGACTTGTGTCAAAACATCTCGCGATAAATTCTCTACTTCTTATGTATTTGCGTATAGACCAGTGACCCAAAAAAAAACAGAGTAACGGTAAAATTGGGTGATTTCGCGGGTCAGTACAAAACCCCGAAACGATAGATCAAGCGGTCGGGTAACACTTGCTTCAGAATGTCCACTGTCGCTCGTGCTGTTTGTGCGGTGGCATAGTCCTGCTAGAACCGCATGTTCTCCAAACCCAATTCGTCAATTTGCAGCAGCAAGAAATCGTTGATCAGGGTTTTGTAGCACTCACCAGTCCTTTATTAATTTTATCTTTGCACCAGCCACAGTAACATTTTTACCACAGCAATGATATTCTCGACCAAACGGCTGCTCCGGGGCCAACCACGTCTGCTACTGTCCCAAGTTGAACCAGTCTCCTCAGGGTCAGCGTCTAAACGCCGCAGTGTTTATTCAGTTAGCCACACGACCAGGGAATCGGCAACGAAATTTGTAAAAATTAGAAAAATTTAGTAAGTTTTTTGTTTATTCAACTGTTATTTCTGGATGGATTCAGATATTGACTTCCGGTCTTCAAGATATTAAAGAAAATGCTTTAGCAAATCCTATACTGGAAACCGAAAGTAATTGTAATCCGTTCCAAAATGAAAGTTGATTAAAACAACCAATAAAATCTTACAACATTTTTATTTTTTTTTTTCCTTTGATAAAAGTCCTCGAAAATCAACTTTACTAAGGACCAAAATTTTTATAAATAATGCGCCTTATAAAAGAACGTTTCGGAAAACCGGAAATCAGTGTCTCAATTTGTTAGAATTAACAGCTAATTAAATCATTTACAAAATACTGAAACTTTTTGATTCTATCTTGAAGAAAATGTTTGAACCTTGACTAAATCAAGATTGTAATTTAAAAAAAATATAAAGCATGTAATGAAAAATGTTCGAAAAATAATAATAATACTTAGGAAATAATTAAATAATTTTTAATTCACGTTTTTTGATAACATGGCTCTAGATTTATCAATTGATATTAAGGTATGACAACAATCAATACTGATTCGTAGAAGTGATTACTTCTACAAATATGTATGTACTTTAAATATCAACATCTATTCTAGGATCATTTAGTTGACCTGAAGATGGTCATAATCATAACCGAAACGTTGTCATAATTTAATATCAATTAATAAAACTAGAGCCATGTTATCCAAAAAAGTGAATTAAAAATTCTTTAATTCTTTCCTTAACATCCATTTCGGCTGAACAATAACCAATTCTAAAATAATAATACAGAAAACCGGAAGTGCATATCTGAATCCATCCACGAATAATAGCTGAATAAACAGAAAAATTATTTTTATTATGTTATTAATTAAATTTTATCTATATTTTCTATTTAAGAAATTGTTCAATTGACAGGTACTTTAAAATAAAAAAAAGTTCTGCAAAAAAACTTTTTGTACGGGGGAGAAAAATGGTGCCAAAACCGGTTTCCCGTCAATATCTGCTAAAATATGGCATTTCGAGAATTTTTTTAGGTAAAAAATTAAGATCAGTTCATTATCTACAAAAATGGTCCTTATCATTTTTTCGCAACATTAATATTTATCGCAAAAACCAGGGTTGAAAAATCCACAATTTTGAGACTTAGAAAATATAGCAGTTTTTAACGAAATTTCAGATCAAGGGTGTTTAAAATACATTGATATTCATGTTTTGGACTGTAAAGACTAATTGTAGATGACTCCACCACGTTCTCTCTATTCGCGATATTCTTGCGGCCATATATGAGAAACCCTGGGAATTATTTATTTTTCAACAATTTTTGGGTTTGCGAACTGTTTTTTTTTTTCTTGGAGACAAGTACTTGGTCTATCTCTATTAGACTATTAGATAAGCAGACCATAAGAGTCATTACATCAGGATGGGTCTCAAAAATTGGTCCAAAACTAGCAAAAATCAGTTTTTTCCATGCGTTCAAATCTTGGAGTCTATCGGGTTTTGCACAACGGAAATTATAATCACTTGCTTCAGAATGTCCACTGTCGCTCGTGCTGTTTGTGCGGTGGCATAGTCCTGCTAGAACCGCATGTTCTCCAAACCCAATTCGTCAATTTGCAGCAGCAAGAAATCGTTGATCAGGGTTTTGTAGCACTCACCAGTCCTTTATTAATTTTATCTTTGCACCTGCCACAGTAACATTTTTACCACAGCAATGATATTCTCGACCAAACGGCTGCTCCGGGGCCAACCACGTCTGCTACTGTCCCAAGTTGAACCAGTCTCCTCAGGGTCAGCGTCTAAACGCCGCAGTGTTTATTCAGTTAGCCACACGACCAGGGAATCGGCAACGAAATTTGTAAAAATTAGAAAAATTTAGTAAGTTTTTTGTTTATTCAACTGTTATTTCTGGATGGATTCAGATATTGACTTCCGGTCTTCAAGATATTAAAGAAAATGCTTTAGCAAATCCTATACTGGAAACCGAAAGTAATTGTAATCCGTTCCAAAATGAAAGTTGATTAAAACAACCAATAAAATCTTACAACATTTTTATTTTTTTTTTCCTTTGATAAAAGTCCTCGAAAATCAACTTTACTAAGGACCAAAATTTTTATAAATAATGCGCCTTATAAAAGAACGTTTCGGAAAACCGGAAATCAGTGTCTCAATTTGTTAGAATTAACAGCTAATTAAATCATTTACAAAATACTGAAACTTTTTGATTCTATCTTGAAGAAAATGTTTGAACCTTGACTAAATCAAGATTGTAATTTAAAAAAAATATAAAGCATGTAATGAAAAATGTTCGAAAAATAATAATAATACTTAGGAAATAATTAAATAATTTTTAATTCACGTTTTTTGATAACATGGCTCTAGATTTATCAATTGATATTAAGGTATGACAACAATCAATACTGATTCGTAGAAGTGATTACTTCTACAAATATGTATGTACTTTAAATATCAACATCTATTCTAGGATCATTTAGTTGACCTGAAGATGGTCATAATCATAACCGAAACGTTGTCATAATTTAATATCAATTAATAAAACTAGAGCCATGTTATCCAAAAAAGTGAATTAAAAATTCTTTAATTCTTTCCTTAACATCCATTTCGGCTGAACAATAACCAATTCTAAAATAATAATACAGAAAACCGGAAGTGCATATCTGAATCCATCCACGAATAATAGCTGAATAAACAGAAAAATTATTTTTATTATGTTCTTAATTAAATTTTATCTATATTTTCTATTTAAGAAATTGTTCAATTTGTGACTAATTCAGAGCCTCAAAAATTATGAATCTTATAGAAAATTGTTATTGATATCATATGCTGAAAACCGGAATTAGATATTGTTGTCCGTTAAAATATGGCAGTCATTATTTTGTCATGAAAAAATGTTATTGTTAGATTTAAATAATTAAAAAAAATTGAAAATTCCGTTTTAAAAAAAAAAACAGGTTAACTCACATAAAAATCCCATGCATCATTTTAATAGAGAATTTTGTGCTCTATAAAGTTTTATAAATATTGCTTTCGAAATGATAAGGACTTATAACCTTAACTTCAATTCCAATGGTTTTAGGTGTGGTGATTTCCGGAAACATTTTATTTGTTAAAAGCGCATTTTTCTGTATTGTATTCTGTATCATAGATCCTAAAGATACCGTTATAGATGATGTGACGGCAACTGTGGCTGTTTCTGTCGAAATAAGTCACGGATATATACACAAAATAAGATAAATTAGAGCTAGCTAATTAGTTACTAAGGTACGCATTATTTAATTTTTCAGACAAACCTTTAACGTATGGTATCTTGAAATACTTTTTGTTACTTTCTACATTGTTGTTATTCTGAACTACTGTGTTGTTAGTTGGATTCTGGAATAAAATTTTGTCAACCAACCGTCTTGGATAATCATTTTTAATTAGTTTCTTTCTGAAGTTATTTATGTTGTTGTTTAATAATGTCTCATGGCATAGATTGATACATCTGTACTTTAAGCATTTAATAGTATTCATTTTTTGTTTTAAGGGATGTGCTGATTTGAAATTCTATCTGATGTTGTAGGTTTATGATAACAATCTGAAATCAATGTACCGCCATTTCTTTTGATAATCAGTACATCTAAAAATGGTAATTTATTTTCTATCTTCTAAATTGTAAATGTTCATTGTAGTTATTAAAATATTGTACTATGGAATTTTCCATGGTTTTTGGAATACAAAAATATCATCTATGTGTACATATAATTTTATGTATACTATGTTAAATAACAAATCTTTAATTATCTCTTTTAGAGCTTTTGTCATAACTAAATTTGCAAATACTACTGATGCTGGGTTCCCATTGCTGATCCAAATGTTTGTTGTTATATTTTGCCGTTGAATTGTAAGAAACTACTGTCGAAAATGAAATTTACTAACTTATTGCATTGTTCTAGTGGAATGCAAGTGAAATCTTGAATAATATTCCATTTTTCTTCAATTGCTGTCAGTACCTACTAATTCTTTTGAAATGTTGGTAAATAAAAATTTTCCATCTAGAGATATTAAAATGTGATTTGGTGGTACATTGACTTCATACAATTCTTTAACTAGTTCAAAGGAATTAACAATATTATAAATGAATTCATCACTGATGTTGCTAAATATTTTAGATTTAGCTGTAAGGTACGATGGACTATCTAAGACATGAAACAGTGGGTCTGAAACTAATTGGTAGGGGTTTATGAGTTTTCGGTAACCCATATAATTTTCGAAGCGTGCCACGCCGTCTAAAACCACGCGGTCTAAAGTCCACCCCGTCGAAACTCACGCCGTCGACAAGCCACCTCGTCTAATAGTTCCCCCACTCCAGTGTGTCCACGTCGAATAAAATGTAAAATGTCCACGCGGTCTAATGTCCACCCGGTCTATTGTCCACGCCGTCGAATCGTTCCCCCACCACAATGAGTCCACGTTGTTTAAAATGTCCACGCGGTCTAACGTCCACCCGGTCTAATGTCCACGCCGTCGAATCGTTCCCCCACCACAATAACGAAGTGTATGTGTATTTAGTTACACCGGGGAGTATTAGATGGCACTAAGCACTTCAATCAATTCATGTTACTGGGTTATAGAGTAATGCAATTGCATCCATATTGATTTCAAATTGATATGTCAAATTCAAAATACTACAAAACAGTTGTCATATCTGATAGTTTCAAAACAATTTATTGTTTTAATTGAATGCTTCGTGTTGAGTGAGACAGTAGACTGTTGCGCATTGGGTTTTGCGCATTGTTGGTGGCAACAGGAAGTGAAGTAAACAGACCAATCCTGGCGATGCGCGCGAATTTTGACTTTGTACAAATGTTCAATTTTTAAAATAGGCATAATAAAAGCGTCATTTCCGAAAGGTGTTATGTGTGTTATTATTCTATGCCTCACTAAAGAAGGAAGAGTACTTATGACATAGATAATTTAATATGTTTAGTATGTGTGTATCGGTGTGGATAAAATAATACTTCTGGTGGGATTCTGTGCAAATCTGTTGTTGCTACAGATCTATCAAAATTGCAATGAAATTTATAATTAAATGAACATTTTTATATTAACAAAAATTGATGTGATTTTCTTTAATATTTAAAGATTTACAAATTTGTAAAACTTACAGATTTGCACAGAATCCCACCATTAGTTGCTATAAATATCTGTAACACATTTTCATTACTTCCGCTTAGAAGTGGATTAAAATTAATTGATTATCATTAATATTTGAATTTTACTGAGAATGAATCTGTTTATGTTTATAATTTCTAGATACGGCGGGGGGTGTGCTGGCCACATCAGATTTTTTGTACTACATAAATATATTGCTTGATTTTTTCATCGCAACAAATATAAATTATCAAAGTTAGACCGACGAACTACGAAATCAATAATTATTTCTAGCTCGAGTACAACTATGATGTTTGCTTTTTATTCTTTGGTCCTGCATGTTTTTAGTTATTATATGAGTTCATACCTCGGTTCATACTTTTGTATGATACTTTGAAACAGAACATATAGGTACATTATAGAATCTTAACGCAAGTTACGTTACAAAAACGGACACCTATATAGTTAACCGAACCGCGCCCTTATGTCGTATGCACATAGTGTCCATTTTGGTATTGTGGTTGCAGTGATATATTGCAGTTGTACAGTTTTTTGTTAATTTTTTTGGTGACATAATTCTCTCTCAGTATAATTTGCAATAACTTCTTCTAAGTACCTACCTATCTAGTTCTTTATACTACTTGGATTACTTTGTCGGTTGTGTTCGATTATGTTTTATTTGTGATCAGTGGAAATAAAAACAGTAATAAAAGAGACTTGCTTATTTATTATATACTATATTACATTACAAATTTAACTTCATATACCGGAACCTTCGACCATAGATACAATCAAAATACACAAGATAACTTCTAAATATACAAAATTGTGACAGATGACAACAAGAATGAAAGAATCCAAGAATTAGCAGTAAATGTCATTTAAAAATATCACTTCATACAATTCGCAGTAAATGTCATTTAAAAATATCACTTCATACAATTAGCAGTAAATGTCATTTAAAAATATCACTTCATACAACCCCGCTGACATTCAAGAATCAAGACCCACTGTACATTTAAATAGGCGTTACGTGCCTACAACATATTATGTATATGGTCTAAGGCCGAAACTATTACTGTAAAGAGACTTCAGCCCTGTTCAATTGTTCATGTGTTCATACATGGATTCATTGAGGATTATTTAATGATTCTTTCTTTAAACATTGTTCCACTGTGTGATAACTACTACGTATCTAGAACCATTAATTTTTGGGTTACTTTTTTTTTTAAATAATTTGCACAACGTAGTTTATTTTTGGGTCCTACAGTTTGCCGCGTTACACTACTTTGTCACTTTGATTCTTGTATATTGTATTTTTTTAAGTGTTTAGATAATATTACTTCAGACCTATATTATCTCAAGAAGAGATTATAATTTCTGCCTTAAATACTTATAAATAAGAAATAATTTTAAAAATAAGATACCTACCTACGTAACTTGCGTTAAGATTCTATAATGTACCTATATGTTCTGTTGCAAAGCAGTACGATGATAATCAATTTGTTTTAACCCACTTCTAAGCGGAAGTAATGAAAATGTGTTAGGTACAGATATTTATAGCAACTAATAGTAGGATTCTCTGAAAATTTGTAGTTGTTTTGTTACAGATCTATAAAACTATAAATATTAAACAAAATTTATAAGCATATGAACATTTTTATATTTGTCAACAAATATTGATGTGATTTTGTTCAATATTTAAAGATTTACAAATTTGTAAAACTTACAGATTTGCACAGAATCCCACCAGAAGTATTATTTTATCCACGCCGATACACACATACTAATCATATTAAATTATCTATGTCATAAGTACTCTTCCTTCTCTAGTGAGGCATATAATAATAACACACATAACACCTTTCGGAAATGACGCTTTTATTATTCCTATTTTAAAATTGAACATTTGTACAAAGTCAAAATTCGCGCGCATCGCCAGGATTGGTCTGTTTACTTCACTTCCTGTTGCCACCAACAATGCGCAAAACCTAATGCGCAACAGTCTACTGTCTCAATCAACACGAAGCATTCAATTAAAACTGTTGTGATGTAGAAGACATTTGTTCTATTGAGATTCAAGTAATACGTACTAAAATGAATCAAAGAAAAATATACACTTGAAACATTATATTTATTTATTAAAAACAATTACATTGACATTTCTATCTTTTTTGTTACTATAATACATTTTATAATATAGTGTTCCATGGAAGCTCAACACCCGACCTCAATTTAAACTGTAAAAATAAAAAGTTTAAATTGCATTACTTTAACAAAACTACAGCAACAATTAAATTTTCATGATTTTATTTTCTCTATCTCGTTCAACTTGAATACCTATAAAAGTTTTAATTTCGCCAATTTCTGTCATTTCGAACTCACTTGTTAGTTTATTTTTGACAGTCTGAACATCTACTCCGAATATTAATATATCATCTACATAAAGCAAGACATAGTTGTTGTATTCAGCACTAAAATATAAACATTCATCATATTTAGATCGTTTAAAATGCAAGGATAACATGAAATCATTAAATTTACTGTTCCAACATTTTGGGCTTTGTTTCAATCCGTACAATGATTTATTCAACCTTTTAATGTTTGAATTTGTGTCAAAAGGTCCTTCTGGTAACTGGATATATATTTCTTCTTCTAACGAACCATTTAAAAAAGCTGTCTTTACATCTAGTTGAAAAATATTCCAATCTTTGGTATTTGTAATTGCCAACATAGTTCTTACCGTAGTTAGATTTGCTACAGGAGAATACGTTTCTAAATAGTCTATTCCGAATTGCTGACTGTAGCCTTTAGCTACTAACCTTGCTTTGTATATCTCTTCTCCTTTTGCATTTTGTTTTTTCGTAAAAACCCATCTACAGCCTATTATTTTTCTTCCTTTTGGTAGAGTTGTTGATATCCAAGTTTTGTTTTTCTGATGAGCATCGATTTCGGCTTTCATAGCTTTATACCAATTATCTTTATCTTCCCTCTTCTCAATATCTTTATAAATTTTAGGTATATCCTCTATTTCTGCATTTAGAGCCACAAAATAATTATTCATCCAATATGGAATATTTTTGCTTCTTTTATTTTGCATGTGAAGATTTTCGTTTTCTTCAGCTACATTTTGAACATGAAGAATATTGTTTTCGTTTTCTTCAGTTTCTTTTTGTTCTTCTTCAGGAAGCTCTACATTTTCTTCAACCAACTTCTTACTCTCATCGAAAATAATTTTGTTATCGGTTGTAGGCAATCTGTTCAATATATATGCAGCAGTTATTATTGCTTCTAGCCAGAATGATTTTGTTAGTTTACTGTCAATAATCATACACCTAGCCATTTCTATCAAGGTACGATTAAGCCTTTCCGCTTTCCCATTTAATTGCGGAGTATACGGTATCGTCTTCTCAAATTTTATACCTTTCTCGCATAAAAACCTAGTAAATTCTTCATTCACATACTCGGTGCCATTATCACTTCTAAATCTGCTTATTTTTATTTGAAAATGTGTTTCTGCTTCTGCAACATAACTTTTAAAACAATTTAGAACTTCACTCTTCTTACGAATGCCGAAAACCATAGTGAAATGTGTAAAATCGTCTAAAAATGTTACAAAATATTTATGTCCATTTCTTGAAAGTGGTGTAATAGGACCACACACATCGCTGTGCACTAACTGCAATGGTCTATCTGTCTTCGGTGTCTTCTTTCTAAAAGGTAATCTACACATCTTACCTTTAACACAAATTTCACATGTAGAATGTTTTATATCAACATGGTCAATTAATCCCATATTCTTTAGTACCAATAGTGATTCATAATTTACATGACCTAACCTCCTGTGCCAATCAACTGTTCTGGTTGCTGAGTAAACATTTACCTTTTGACTTGAATCCATTATAAAATTAATTTTATACAAACCGCCCTCGCGATAACCTTGCACAATTGTTGTCTTTTCCCTCTTGATGAACACGTTGTTTTCATCAAAAGCTACATTTAGTCCTTTTTCTACCAATCTGCGAACTGACAATAGATTGCTTTTTAATTCCGGTACATATAAAACATTTTCTATTGTTATTTTAAAATTTCCAGCTTGTGCGACAACCGTCCCATAACTTTCAGCCGTCACTGAAGAACTCTTCTTTGCTACATCTATTTTTATTTTTGGACACAAATTTTTTTCATTTACTAATAAATGACGAACATTTATTAAATGATCGCTAGCTCCGGAATCTACAACAAATGTCAATTTGTTTTCAGATGTTTCGTTACTTACAATAAATGCAATAGGTTCTTCTTTTGTAACAAATTTTTCTTTTGAATTAATATGATTTTCTTCATTTACAGTAAAATTAGCTCTATACTTTTCATAATTTCCATTTCCTTGACGAACTTTTACACGACAATCACGTTTGAAATGTCCAAATTTTCCACATTTGTAGCATTTTATATTTATTTTACATTCGGATTTCAAATGACCTGGTTTTCCACATTTGTAACAACTTCTTTTGACTATTTGAAATGCTACATCATCATTTTTCAACATATCTTGATTTGAAATAACAGTACTTTTTCTCATTTCTTCATCTAATAATCGCAATTTTACAAATTCTACTGTTAATTTCTTTTCGTCAATAGTTTCCACAGCAGAAATAACTCCGTTATATTCATCGGGTAATGACATTAATAAATTACAAACAATTTCATTTTCAGTCATCGTGGTACCTGCAGCTTTTAATTCAGTTACTAATTTATTAAATTTATTAAAGTGATCTTCAATACTTCCCTTGCCGTCAAACTTTAATTGTAGCAACCTTTTTCTCAACTGTAACTGAGAAGTGACTGACTTTCTCTCGTATTTATTTGTCAAAGTATCTATTATTTCTCTTGCTGATTTCTTCTCTTTGATATCTTCAAGTACATAATCGTTGATACAAGAAATTATGATTGACCTAGCTTTTAAATTATCTTTTCTCCATTTTTCTTTAGCTTCTTTATTTTTAACATTTCTTTCATTCTGAGTTAGGACCTCAGCAACACCTTTTTCTTCCAATACAACTAACAACCTAAACTTCCAGTTATTGAAATTTTTTCCATCAAAAACTGGAACTCCCAATCCCGTGTGGGGGCCCATAACCTGTTGTGATGTAGAAGACATTTGTTCTATTGAGATTCAAGTAATACGTACTAAAATGAATCAAAGAAAAATATACACTTGAAACATTATATTTATTTATTAAAAACAATTACATTGACATTTCTATCTTTTTTGTTACTATAATACATTTTATAATATAGTGTTCCATGGAAGCTCAACAAAAACAATAAATTGTTTTGAAACTATCAGATATGACAACTGTTTTGTAGTATTTTGAATTTGACATATCAATTTGAATACAATATGGATGCAATTGCAGTACTTTATAACCCAGTAACATGAATTGATTGAAGTGCTTAGTGCCATCTAATACTCCCCGGTGTAACTAAATACACATACACTTCGTTATTGTGGTGGGGGAACGATTCGACGGCGTGGACATTAGACCGGGTGGACGTTAGACCGCGTGGACATTTTAGACAACGTGGACCGAAGCGTGCCACGCCGTCTAAAACCACGCGGTCTAAAGTCCACCCCGTCGAAACTCACGCCGTCGACAAGCCACCTCGTCTAATAGTTCCCCCACTCCAGTGTGTCCACGTCGAATAAAATGTAAAATGTCCACGCGGTCTAATGTCCACCCGGTCTATTGTCAACGCCGTCGAATCGTTCCCCCACCACAATGAGTCCACGTTGTCTAAAATGTCCACGCGGTCTAACGTCCACCCGGTCTAATGTCCACGCCGTCGAATTGTTCCCCCACCACAATAACGCAGTGTATGTGTATTTAGTTACACCGGGGAGTATTAGATGGCACTAAGCACTTCAATCAATTCATGTTACTGGGTTATAAAGTACTGCAATTGCATCCATATTGATTTCAAATTGATATGTCAAATTCAAAATACTACAAAACAGTTGTCATATCTGATAGTTTCAAAACAATTTATTGTTTTAATAATTGAATGCTTCGTGTTGAGTGAGACAGTAGACTGATACGCATTAGGTTTTGCGCATTGTTGGTGGCAACAGGAAGTGAAGTAAACAGACCAATCCTAGCGATGCGCGCGAATTTTGACTTTGTACAAATGTTCAATTTTTAAAATAGGAATAATAAAAGCGTCATTTCCGAAAGGTGTTATGTGTGTTATTATTATATGCCTCACTAGAGAAGGAAGAGTACCTATGACATAGATAATTTAATATGATTAGTATGTGTGTATCGGTGTGGATAAAATAATACTTCTGGTGGGATTCTGTGCAAATCTGTTGCTACAGATCTATCAAAATTGCAATGAAATTTATAATTAAATGAACATTTTTATATTAACAAAAATTGATGTGATTTTCTTTAATATTTAAAGATTTACAAATTTGTAAAACTTATTTGCACAGAATCCCACCATTAGTTGCTATAAATATCTGTAACACATTTTTATTGCTTCCGCTTAGAAGTGGATTAAAATTAATTGATTATCATTAATATTTGAATTTTCCTGAGAATGAATCTGTTTATGTTTATAATTTCTAGATACGGCGGGGGGTGTGCTGGCCACATCAGATTTTTTGTACTACATAAATATATTGCTTGATTTTTTCATCGCAACAAATATAAATTATCAAAGTTAGACCGACGAACTACGAAATCAATAATTATTTCTAGCTCGAGTACAACTGTGTTTGCTTTTTATTCTTTGGTCCTGCATGTTTTTAGTTATTATATGAGTTCATACCTCGGTTCATACTTTTGTATGATACTTTGAAACAGAACATATAGGTACATTATAGAATCTTAACGCAAGTTACGTTACAAAAACGGACACCTATATAGTTAAACGCGCCCTTATGTCGTATGCACATAGTGTCCATTTTGGTATTGTGGTTGCAGTGATATATTGCAGTTGTACAGTTTTTTGTTCATTTTTTTGGTGACATAATTCTCTCTCAGTATAATTTGCAATAACTTCTTCTAAGTACCTACCTATCTAGTTCTTTATTCTACTTGGATTACTTTGTCGGTTGTGTTCGATTATGTTTTATTTGTGATCAGTGGAAATAAAAACAGTAATAAAAGAGACTTGCTTATTTATTATATACTATATTACATTACAAATTAAAATTCATATACCGGAACCTTCGACCATAGATACCTAGATACAATCAAAATGCACAAGATAACTTCTAAATATACAAAATTGTGACAGATGACAACAAGAATGAAAGAATCCAAGAATTAGCAGTAAATGTCATTTAAAAATATCACTTCATACAACCCCGCTGACATTCAAGAATCAGACCCACTGTACATTTAAATAGGCGTTACGTGCCTACAACATATTATGTATATGGTCTAAGGCCGAAACTATTACTGTAAAGAGACTTCAGCCCTGTTCAATTGTTAATGTGTTCATACATGGATTCATTGAGGATTATTTAATGATTCTTTCTTCAAATATTGTTCCACTGTGTGATAACTACTACGTATCTAGAACCGTTAATTTTTGGGTTTATTTTTTTAAAATAATTTACACAACGTAGTTTATTTTTGGGTCCTACAGTTTGCCGCGTTACACTACTTTGTCACTTTGATTCTTGTATATTGTATTTTTTTAAGTGTTTAGATAATATTACTTCAGACCTATATTATCTCAAGAAGGGATTATAATTTCTGCCTTAAATACTTATAAATAAGAAATAATTTTAAAAATAAGATACCTACCTACGTAACTTGCGTTAAGATTCTATAATGTACCTATATGTTCTGTTGCAAAGCAGTACGATGATAATCAATTTGTTTTAACCCACTTCCAAGCGGAAGTAATGAAAATGTGTTAGGTACAGATATTTATAGCAACTAATAGTAGGATTCTCTGAAAATCTATAGTTGTTTTGTTACAGATCTATAAAACTATAAATATTAAACAACATTTATAAGCATATGAACATTTTTATATTTGTCAACAAATATTGATGTGATTTTGTTCAATATTTAAAGATTTTCAAATTTGTAAAACTTACAGATTTGCACAGAATCCCACCAGAAGTATTATTTTATCAACACCGATACACACATACTAATCATATTAAATTATCTATGTCATAGGTACTCTTCCTTCTCTAGTGAGGCATATAATAATAACACACATAACACCTTTCGGAAATGACGCTTTTATTATTCCTATTTTAAAAATTGAACATTTGTACAAAGTCAAAATTCGCGCGCATCGCCAGGATTGGTCTGTTTACTTCACTTCCTGTTGCCACCAACAATGCGCAAAACCTAATGCGCATCAGTCTACTGTCTCACTCAACACGAAGCATTCAATTATTAAAACAATAAATTGTTTTGAAACTATCAGATATGACAACTGTTTTGTAGTATTTTGAATTTGACATATCAATTTGAAATCAATATGGATGCAATTGCAGTACTTTATAACCCAGTAACATGAATTGATTGAAGTGCTTAGTGCCATCTAATACTCCCCGGTGTAACTAAATACACATACACTGCGTTATTGTGGTGGGGGAACAATTCGACGGCGTGGACATTAGACCGGGTGGACGTTAGACCGCGTGGACATTTTAGACAACGTGGACTCATTGTGGTGGGGGAACGATTCGACGGCGTGGACAATAGACCGGGTGGACATTAGACCGCGTGGACATTTTACATTTTATTCGACATGGACACACTGGAGTGGGGGTACTATTAGACGAGGTGGCTTGTCGACGGCGTGAGTTTCGACGGGGTGGACTTTAGACCGCGTGGTTTTCGACGGAGTGGCACGCACTCACGTGGACTCATTGTGGTGGGGGAACGATTCGACGGCGTGGACAATAGACCGGGTGGACATTAGACCGCGTGGACATTTTACATTTTATTCGACGTGGACACACTGGAGTGGGGGAACTATTAGACGAGGTGGCTTGTCGACGGCGTGAGTTTCGACGGGGTGGACTTTAGACCGCGTGGTTTTAGGCGGCGTGGCACGCACTCATAATTTTGGCATATTTGAATTCTAAATTGTTAGTTGTTAACGTGTGAGTTCGTCAATGTACCCGTTGTCTTTTAATTCTGCAATTAATTTATTATTTAAATTTTAATACTTTACTATAAGGGTCTTTTGTTAAAAGTTGATAAAAATTTTGGTCACTTAGCATCTCTTCTAAAGTATTGGTTTGGCATTTCCTTTATATATATTTTTTTATAAATTAATTATGTGGTCACAAATACTTATTCGTATCTATAATGAAAAAACTAAATAATTGTAAGAAATAAAGCCTTTAAAAAAATTTGAAATTTAAATTATAAGAAACGCTTTAAGTACCACCTTAATATAGGAAGAAAGAATCTAAATGCTATGCTTATTTAATAAGCAGTAAATGAATAAGTGACTTTTTTAGGCATTCAAATGGAAGGTTTCTAGGTTACACTTAACATTTTATACGAATATATTATTATATTTAAATATATAAGTAAATTTGTTTAACAAAAGAAATAATATTACATTAAGTTTCCATATATAAATGATTTAAACAAAAAAAAAGAAGATTTTAAAAATTATTAAGAAATTAATTTACGCTAAAATTCCCTGTACTCATCTTTTTCCAAATATGGTATCATATCCCGTAGATTATATTTCTTTTCGTTCGAAATATGGTTTTCATTTGGAATATTATGAAGTTCAATCGAACTTATTGTTTCAGCTGTAATATTTTTCTTGAAAACTTTAAATTTCTTCAATTCTTCCATAGCGTTAAAGGATTCTTTTAATTTTATTATTCCAGGTTCACTCTTATTAACTTGTATCCAGCAAACTTTACTTATGTTTAAATTCGCCGTCTGTAAACACTTATCAGCAGCGGATTTAATGTCGAAAAAATGTTGTTGTTCTAGCATGTTTAGCATGAAAGGCATTTACGTCATTTGCTCCTTCAATCATCTTCTTCAGGTCTTCTAGAACCATACATTTTTCAGCCCGTTTTCTTACCTCTATCTTCGCGAAATCCCTGTTACAACTTAGGAAGGAATATCCAGATACAAGGAACTTCTGGTCTATTTGGTCAAATACTCCTTTACATATTAGATATATCCAAAGAAAAATCATCATTCTGTTTTTGTTTTGGCTGCAGCAGTTATCACTCCACATGATAAGATTCTTTTTGGAGATTCACTTTTCAAGAATAGGTTAAGAACGCATGATGCAATTTCATTCCCTCCTCGACTAGCTATTCCTTCATGCCATAGGTTCATATAGGATTTGTTATTATTTTCTATGTGTATGCATAGGTTGTAATTCGAAAGTTGTCTCATGTAAAACATTTGACCATGTGTTAGAGTCGGAAGAAACAATACTTGCTCAAGATCCATAGAAGCCATAATGTGGTTGCTGTCAGGCAATTGAGACTCTGCAGTATCCTTTTTCATTTTTCAACTTTCCTGTGATGAATATCTAAAGCGGTTTGCTTACTTGAATCCAGTTTCATTTTTATATTAAGCGTATCACATGTGCTGCATGTATCAGCTCGTGGTCTATGAAAACTCAATTTTGGAAATGGTGATTTAAATATTTTAGAGTAGAATTTGTAGTTTATTGAGGTTTGCTGATATTTTAGTTTAAATCTTTTATAAAGCCGATTAATATTCAAATCTGGACTAAGATATTCTTTCTCACTTTTCTGTCATGTGGGCTTTTATCTCTTGGTATACTATTGATATGTTCTACTACTTTGTCTTCATTCTCCTGTGTGTACTTTCTATGCCGTGTCTTATTTCCTCTTTTTTTCAATGTAAGTCGTTTCTCCAAGTTTCTTTTTCTCCGTTGAATTTTTTTGCGAGAGCTGGAAAGTATTTGCAAACGTTGCTCTGCACACTTGTAGTATATTTCCAAAACCATCTGGAAGGGTTTAATTCACAGATGCTTGACGTCTGCTACTAGATAGGTCATCATAGGTTCCATGTCTACGTCTCTTAATTCTCACAATGTGCATCAGTCCCATTATGTACGATGACTGCTTGACATTGTCCTTTAGACTGTAAAATTGCTGGAATAGTTTTAAGCGGTGTTCGAACTTAATTTGATTGCATTTAAATTTATCGATTTTTTTTCACATTTGCAAGTTACATAAATGAAAGAAAATTAAATAGGTATTTAAAATCCTAGTAATTTAGTTATAATGTTAAATAAAGATAAAAACAATTTCAATTCAAAACACTGAAAGAACATACTTGGCGGCAATAACTTTTCCTTTTTTTGTAGTATATTGCAAGCCTTCTGCTCGTTTCCTTTTCAAATCTTCAGTATATTTCCCTGTTCCCCGGGATCTTCGTTTTTTAACAATATCCACATTATTAGCATTTGCTTCCATAACTACACAGTAACTAACACAATTTGATTAGCGTCACACAACAGTCAACTTCTTGTAATCAGCTGATACAACAGCTTGGCATATAGAGCCTTTTAAATTTCACCGATCTTGGGACATACACACAACGACATCTTGTAAAATTATTTTGAAACACTTGGGATATGAAAGTTACTTAGCGCTTTATACAAGTTGTTAGTGTTGGCACATAGAGCAGTTTTAAGACAAAAAAAAACGATTTAAAAAAAATTGGCACTTAGAACCTTTAATACGTCCACTACGTCCGTGAAGATAGCACCGCCATTAAAAGCTCAAAAAATAAAACATATATGTAAATATTGAGCTTTTTATGAGCTTTTCAAATGCGTTCTCCAATTATTTTGAGCTCGGTCCATTGTCTTTTAATTCAATATACAAATATGGCGCGCTAAAGCAACGGTTGCACCGCCATGCAAGGCTCAAAATTTAACAAAGGCTCTACTATTATGAGCTTTGTAGCAAAGCAAATGCTGATTATTAATCTAATCTCTAGATACGGTTAATGTTATATGCTGCTTTTGGTGGTGCCAAATTCACATTGGCACAACAACGTAGTCTATTTCTCTCGAAAACCATGCCAGCTAGTCTGAATTTTTATGAGCTTTCCAACCATATCTTTGTCTAATTTTGAGCTTTTCGAAATATCTGCATTATGACTTATAACCTTACTAACTTATTAAAAGTCTCATTCTCTGGGATACCATCTTTGTCTTATTTTGAGCTTTTCGAATAACTGCACTATAAGTATCTAACTAATTTATTTCTAGCGTGTCAGATCGACGATCACATCCTAATATTTAGGCACGATTAGTATTAGTGCCATTTGCTGTGTTTGGCAGTTTCAAATACCTACACATTTGGTTAGAATAAATTGTGTTTGGATGGTTTTCAATTTTCTTTAATAAAACTCTTGTTCGGAATCATGTTGATGACCATATTTAAATTACTCATACATTTTATTAGTTCAAAATTTGGCATTTGGCGCGAACTTAAAAAGGTAAATTTTTGTGAATAAAGCTGTGATCTATAGAATAATGTACTACTTCGATGTAACTATGAAATTCAAAATAAGAAGGTATAAGTAATGTTAACGGAAATGAAAATAAGACAAAGATGGTATCCCAGAGAATGAGACTTTTAATAAGTTAGTAAGGTTACAGGTCATAATGCAGATATTTCGAAAATCTCTCAAATTAGACATTGGAAAGCTCATAAAAATTCATACTAGCTGGCATGGTTTTCGAGAGAAATAGACTACGTTGTTGTGCCAATGTGAATTTGGCACCACCAAAAGCAGCATATAACATTAACCGTATAGAGATTAGATTAATAATCAGCATTTGCTTTGCTACAAAGCTCATAATAGTAGAGCCTTTGTTAAATTTTGAGCCTTCCATGGCGGTGCGACCGTCGCTTTAGCGCGCCATATTTGTATATTGAATTAAAAGACAATGGATCGAGCTCAAAATAATTGGAGAACGCATTTGAAAAGCTCATAAAAAGCTCAATATTTACATATATGTTTTATTTTTTGAGCTTTTCATGGTGGTGCCAACGTGAATTTGGCACCCCCAAATGCAGCATATAGCATTAGCCGTATCTGGAGATTAGAGAAAGCTCAAAAATCACCCTTTGCTTTTCTAGAAAGCTCATAAAAAGCTCATAATTGTAGACCCACTGTTAAATTTTGAGCCTTCCGTGGCGGTGCGACCGTCGCTTTAGCGCGCCATATTTGTATATTGAATTAAAAGACAATGGATCGAGCTCAAAATAATTGGAGAACGCATTTGAAAAGCTCATAAAAAGCTCAATATTTACATATATGTTTTATTTTTTGAGCTTTTAATGGCGATGCTATCTTCACGGACGTACTTCCACTGTAGAATCTACGTTTAACAAAATTTTGAGCAGTCGTGGACGTGTCTACAACACTCCGATCGAATTTCGTACAAGCTTAAGTTCTCAAAGATTATTTTGCCATCACTAAGGACCTGTTTGCCCTTTCCCGGAGGAAGCAAGTGTGCGAGGTTTCGGGACTTGTCAGGAGAGTTATACTTCGTTATAAAGAACATCTATTCAAAAATTTAGCTTTATATCTTTCATTTGTTACATAGGTGGCAACAGTGACAACGGTATAAGTTATCTTGTGATAAAAATCTATTCTAATGTCTTATTGAACCAAGACAATTTATAACACAACTGTAACACTATTGTGATAAGTGAAGAATAAACACAAATAAAAATAATCACATTACAATCATATCAAATAAAACTCTAGTTAATTAATACATGCCTTAATTTTACGAAACAGTGACAGTGAAATTTCAAGGTTAAGTGAGCACGTGTCGAGTAGCGCGCGCCACCAGGCGCGTTGCGCCAACGCGCTAACTAAACAAAAATCAGTGTTCCCAACGCTAGTGTAAGTAAATATAAACTAAAAACAAAATCTATCAACATTTTTTAAATATGCAGTCAACAAGTAGAGGTCTAAACCTAGTGACAAACACTCTAACAAATGTGATGACAACTCTTGCTACGTCATGCTCAAGAGGGCTCAACAGCCCTATAAGTGCACATATAACATTTCTTTATACTCTATAATATGTATGTAATACTATTTAATTGAATAAACGATTAGTCAAGTCAAGTCAAGCTACGTCATTTCAATACACCCAACCAACAATGACTACACAAATAACAACACCAATATCTAGCACTACTAGTGCACTAGTCAACATCATAGAAGCAGGAGAAATCTCTCCAATGACAACTCCCATGCAACATTACCCTATATACACTGGTCAGAACCCAGTGCAGTCAGACAACAACGAAACATTATCCTGGCAAAAAGTGCAGTACAAACGCCCTCAGAAAAGACCAAGAGAAACAAATACACCTACTGAAACATCAAATAAACGCAACAGAAACGTTGACTCAATCACTACTCACAATATGAACAGATACGCTGTTCTACACAACGAAATAAACGATGATCAACCAAATACCATTCCGAAACCTCCACCCGTGTACATACAGGCTGTCACAGACTACTCGTTAATGATGCTAACCTTCAAAACCACTCTAAAAGAAGAAGAATTTACATGCAAAACACTCACACAGAAAACTGTTAAAGTTAACACTAATTCATCTGACGCTTATCGAAAACTTATACATACGTTAAAGAATAACAACATAGCCTATCATACATATCAACCGAGAAACGAAAGGTCATACAGAGTCGTAATAAAAAACCTACATCAGTCAATCCCAGCGGAAGAGGTTAAAGAAGCCCTTGAAGAAATAGGATATAAAATCAGAAATGTATCTAACATTAAAAACTGGAAGACAAAAGGAGCACTCCCGATGTTCTTCATAGATCAAGAACCTTCTAAAAACAACAAACAAATATATGAATTAAAATACTTACTTAACACCAAGATTACTGTCGAACCACCAAGAAAAAAAATCTGACGTGGGCACCACATGACTTCCTTGTACGCCTTGTGTGTTCATACTTTTCTTAATAACTAAAATGTAGAATAATATAAAAAATTCTTTTAACTTATTATACTAGTATACTCACAAATATATTTTAGTCATTTTATTTAAACTGCAGAAGAAGATATAAAGCATATTTTACTATTGTCACTGTCATGTCATAATCATTTAAATTTTACGTAGTAACAAATGTTAAACGATCATGGAGTACAAGATACCGAAATAATAAATTATAAGTATATACTTTAATTATTCTTAAATGATAGAAGATACAGAAAAATTTATAAAATACCGATTGTAGATAATAATCACATAATCTTTCATTTAAAATAAAAAAAATTGTCTAAAATTAATTATTTATGAAAATATTTTTAAAAAGTACTACTTCCGGTTTATAGATTGAAACCAAAAATAGGAGGTGCACAACTAGATGCTATAACAGTCCTAAATACAAAATTTCAGCTTTCTACGTCTAACCGTATTTGAGTTATGCGACACACATACGTCCGTACGTACAGACGTCACGACGAAACTAGTCATAATGGATTCAGAAAAGGTCAAAACGGATATTTCCGTCAAAATCTGAGAACCGAAATTTTTCGCGATTACAATACTTCCTTACTCCGTACAAGGAAGTAAAAAAAGATCTGCCACAATGCACCAGGTGCCAATAATACGGGCACACGAAAACATATTGTAACAAACCATTTTATAGTGTAATATGTGCAGAAAATCATTCACATAAAGACTGCAAAAAAGATAGAAACGGGCCAGCAAAATGTATTCACTGCTCAGGCCCACACCCGGCCAATTACAAAGGCTGCATGATCTATAAAGAACTCCAAAACTCTAGAAAAAACCTAAGCCAAAATGTAACACAGAAAACAACACATACCACTAAAAACTACTACTCACAAACAAGATCTGAAAATAGATCCTACTCCGAAATGACAAGGAAAAACCAACAAGAAACAAGTTTATTTATGAATAAAATTGAATTATTTTTCAACCAATTAATGCAACAAAATTTAATGATACTCAACCTATTAACAACACTAGTCAACAAACAAAATGGATAGTACAAGAATTGCGCTATGGAATGCCAACGGTTTGGCACAACACAAAAACGAAATAGAAGTTTTCCTGAACCTACAAAAAATAGACATCGCCCTAATTAGTGAAACACACTTCACAGATCGAAATTATTTTAAAATAAAAAATTATGATACCTATTTCACGAACCATCCAGATGGAACAGCACATGGGGGAACGGCAATAATAGTAAAAACCAAAATTAAACACTCCGAAATTGCAAAACACGAAAAAGCACATATACAAGCAACAGGAATAAAAATAGAAGACAGCTATGGCTCCCTCGCTATATCTGCCGCATACTGTCCACCCAAACACGCAACCAAACAAACAGACTTTGAGGAATACTTCTCGAAACTAAATGACAGATTTATATCAGGAGGCGACTTCAACTCCAAACACCCAGCATGGGCATCCAGATTGACAAACCCTAAAGCAAGAGAATTATTACACAAGACAATGACAGCAAAAAATTACAATTATATCAGCACGGGGAAGCCAACATACTGACCTGCTGACCCGAACAAGGTACCAGACCTACTTGACTTTTTTATAACGAAAGGTATTTCTAGGAACTACATTCACATAGAATCTAACTATGATTTTGTTGGTGAAACAACAGTTGAATAAAAATATATATCAAGTAGTTGTGCACGTAGTCAATATAAATAAAATATATGAATGTAATTAATGTCAGTAATTGAAAATATAAACATTAAAGGATATTGCTCGTGTTATTATTCCTAATTTATCCACAGCGCTCCAACAGGTTATGGGCTTTTGCCAAAGGTATAATAATAAGTAATATTTAGCTATTTGTTTATTTTGAAGGAAATAAATAATTCAAAATAAAAATGGGCTCCGAAGCAAGATTTGCAATAACAAAACTAGATAACTGTAATTATCAGTTGTGGAAATTTAAAGTAGAAATGTTGTTGTCAAAAGATGATTTATGGGACATTATACAAGCAGAGAAACCTAATCCTGAACCAAAAGAATGGGACAAGAAAGACCGATTAGCCAAAGCAACAATAAGTTTATTAGTTAATGATGATCAGCTCATTCATATTAGAAACCAAGAAACTGCTCCGGAATGTGGTTAGCACTGCAAAAATTACACGAAAGATCAAATTTAACAAGCAAATTATTTTTATTACGAAAAATATATAAAATGAGATTCGAGTGTGGTCAAAATATGAGAGATCACATAAATTCAATGTTAGAAATTGTTGATCAACTTCGTGGACTCGGTAAAGACATGAAAGATAATCATGTAGCAGCACTACTCTTATGCAGTTTACCAGAATCATTCAGTTCACTAATTACTGCATTAGAAGCAAGATCTGAAGCTGAACTTACATTAGAATTAGTGAAAGGAAAGTTAATCGACGAATATAATAGAAGAGTGGAAAATTCAGAAGATTCAACAGAAACAGCACTTCAGACAGCAGATTTAAAATTTAAGAATAAGAAGGAAAATCGCACTTGTTATTACTGTTCTAAACCAGGACATTTAAAACGAGACTGTCGTCATTGGAAAAATAATCAAAAGAAATATTTGACTCAGCACAAAGCAAAGAGAGTTATCAAAGTAGATGAATCCCAAGAAGAAAATATATCTGAGGTATGCTTCCAAACGACTAAAATCTCCAAGGGTTGGTATATAGACTCAGGTGCTACTAGTCACATGACTAATGACAGGAGTTTCTTTTCAAAATTAAATACCACAAAAAGAGATAAAATATATTTAGCAAACGGCACTGATATAATATCTACAGGAACAGGAGAGGGATACTTGACATGTGAAGTAACATCTAAAGAAGAAAAGAAAATTTTGATTAAAGATGTGATTTTCGTCCCACAGTTAGAAGGAAGTTTGTTGTCAGTAAAGAAATTGACACAAAAAGGGTTCACAGTTCAATTTGATAGTGGCATATGTCAAATTAAACGAAATAATGAAATAGTTGCAACAGCGAAATTAGATGAATATTTGTACAAATTAAGTACAAAAATTGAAGTTCTAAACTTAGCTAAAGATAAAAATCATGTAAATTGTATACATGTATGGCATAAGCGACTAGGACACAGACATCCAATTGCAGTAAAGAAATTATTTGAAAATAACATGGTAAATGGCATGAAAATTTCAGACTGCGGCATTTTATTAAAGTGTGAAAGTTGTATAAAAGGAAAATTAGCAAGAATTTCATTTCCTAAATCAAATGACAATCGCTCGAGAAATATTTTGGATCTAATACATAGTGACGTAAGTGGACCAATGAAAACAGAAACACCAGGCGGAAAAAAGTATTTTTTAACTTTTATTGATGATTATTCAAGGTTCACTGTTATCTACTTACTAAGAAATAAAAATGAAGTTTATAACAAGATGCAAGAATACGTGTCTTGGGTAAACAATAAATTTAGAAGGAAAATCAAGATACTACGTACAGATGGTGGAGGTGAATACACCTCACGCGAAGTCGAAAATTTTTTCAAGAAAAATGGCATAGAACATCAAAAGACACTAGCATATTCTCCAGAACAAAATGGGGTTGCCGAAAGAAAAAATAGGACAATAATGGAAATGGCGAGATGTATGTTAATCGATGCAAATCTTCCAAATAAATATTGGGGAGAAGCAACAGTTACAGCAACATACTTACAAAACAGATTACCAAGTAAAGCAGCCGAAACAACACCATTTGAATTATGGAACAAGAAAACGCCTGGAATCAGTCACTTAAGGATATTTGGATGTAAAGCATATGTACACATTCCAAAACAGAAAAAAACAAAATTAGATGATTGTGCGGAAGAAGGTGTATTGGTTGGATATAGTAAAATGTCAAAAGGATATAGAATACTTCAACAAAATACGAATAAAGTGATTCTTAGTAGAAATGTTGTTTTTCTTGAAGAAAATTTACAACAAAATTATTTACAGGAAGAAAACAATGAACAAGAAGTAGTATATCAGAAAAGAAACGAAGAAAACATTGAAAACGAAATTCCAATTTTAAATCAAGATGAAAACATATCTGAAGAAATTGAAGAGGAAACTATATCAGAAGAAATTGCTGAAGAAGTTAAAAGAGAATCAACAAGAATAAATAAAGGAATACCACCTAAACGACTTGTGTATAATACAAGAAACGACGAAATTGATGAACCTCAAACATGGAAAGAAATGTTAAAACTATCAGAAGAAGAACAAGAGAAATGGAAGAAAGCAGCAAATGAAGAAATAGAATCATTATACAAAAACGAAACATGGATACTCACTGAATTGCCAAGCAACAGAAAGAAAATAAGATGTAAATG
Source organism: Agonum fuliginosum (assembly GCA_947534325.1). Classification (NCBI taxonomy): domain Eukaryota; kingdom Metazoa; phylum Arthropoda; class Insecta; order Coleoptera; family Carabidae; genus Agonum; species Agonum fuliginosum. The sequence continues at coordinate 25,435,948 of OX384032.1, forward strand.
GATATTCAAGAAAAAATATGATACAAAAGGCACAGTTAATAGATATAAAGCAAGATTCGTGGCAAAAGGCTACTCGCAAAAGTATGGAATAGATTATGACGAAACTTTTGCTCCAGTAGTGAAACAAACAACAGTACGAACATTATTTACCATTGCATCAGTTAAAAATTTAAAGATATATCATTTTGATGTAAAAACGGCATATCTTCATGGAGATATTACTGAAGATTTATACGTGGAACAGCCGGAAGGATATATTGCTGAAGGAAAAGAAAATTGGGTTTGTAAATTGCAGAAAAGTTTATATGGGTTAAAACAAGCAGCAAGAGCCTGGAACTCCAAAATAAATTCTGCACTTTTAGATATTGGATACGTTAGAGGCAAAGCAGACAAGTGTTTGTACATAAAGAACAATACAAATAGTAAATCATATATTTTACTATATGTGGATGATTTACTTATATGCAGTAATGAAGCAAAAGAAGTATTAAAAATTAAAGAACAACTCGAAAAATTATTTGAAATAAAGAATTTGGGAGAAGCATCATTTTATTTAGGAATTCAAATAGAAAAGACTAAAGAGGGAAATTATCTATTCAGTCAAAGTTCCAAAATTAAATCTCTTTTAAAACAATTTGGTATGGAGGAGGCAAAAGGAACAAGCACTCCAATGGATGCTGATTATTTAAAGTTGGTAGAGGAAGAAAATTATTTAGAAACAAATTAAAAATACCGACAAGCAGTGGGGGCATTATTATACATAGCAACAACGGCAAGACCTGATATTGCAACTGCAGTAGGGATATGTTGTAGAAGACAAGAAAAACCACGAGTACATGATTGGAATGCGGTGAAAAGAATTCTTAGATATTTGAAAAATACAAGTGAATTAAAATTATTATTATCATCAGACGAAGATCTTATACTAACTGGTTTCGTAGACGCAGATTGGGCAGGTGATTTAAAAGATCGAAAATCGACAAGTGGCTATTTATTTCAAATTGGAAATAGTAGTATTTCATGGTGCAGTAGAAAGCAAGGTACAGTAGCCCTTTCATCGACAGAAGCGGAGTATATTGCAGCGAGTTCAGCCACTCAAGAAGCAATCTGGTTACGCCAATTATTGGATGATTTTGGATGTAAACAACAGAAGCCAACAACATTGTATGAAGACAATCAGAGCTGCATTAAAATGGCATTAATGGACAAATCAAGTTCAAGAACTAAACATATTCATGTACGACATCATTATTTGAATGATCAACATGAAATTGGGAATATTAAATTAGAATATTGTCCGACTGATACTATGGTTGCAGATATATTAACAAAACCTCTAAGCAAGATCAGATTTAATGAAAATGTGAAGAGAATGAATTTAATCTACATACACTGTTGAGTGGGGGTGTTGGTGAAACAACAGTTGAATAAAAATATATATCAAGTAGTTGTGCACGTAGTCAATATAAATAAAATATATGAATGTAATTAATGTCAGTAATTGAAAATATAAACATTAAAGGATATTACTCGTGTTATTATTCCTAATTTATCCACAGCGCTCCAACAGATTTAACCTCGGACCATTCCGCAATCATAATAACTTTAAGCAGTACAATAATAACAAAACCAAGAAAACTCACATTATATAATAAAAACACAGATTGCGTAAGCTTCCGAAAACATCTTAACGAGAACGTAATACTCCAAATACCACTAAAAACCCCAGTAGATATTGATATTGCAACAGAAGATCTTACGAAACTAATCCAAAATGCTGCATGGTCTTGCACTCCAATGATCAAAACCAAAAACGATAATACCCTAAATTACCCAAAATTTCTAAAAAACAAAATTTCAGAAAAATGAAATATTCGACGAAAATGGCAACAAACCAAACACCCAAGCGACAAAAATAAACTAAACCACATCTCAAAAGAAATTTAAAAAATAATACAAAAAATTAAAAACGATTCATTTGAAGCATATCTAAGCAACCTCTCTGCCCTTCCTGAAACTGATTACTCCTTGTGGAAGGCAACTAAACATGTAAAAAGACCTACACAACACATCCCACCAATGATAAGAGAAGATAAAACCTGGTCTAGAGAAGACCATGAAAAAGCAGAAGCTTTTGCAGCACACTTCGCCAGAGTGTTCGAACCACACCCAGCAGCAACGACACCAGATGGAGAGAGAGAAATAACAAACTATCTAACCTCTCCCTTACAGTTAATCACCGCAAAGGTTATAAAAGAACTTCCCGCAAAAACCATAATACTCCTAACGTCCATCTACAATGCAATGATAAGAATATCATATTTTCCCATCCAGTGGAAACTGGCACAAATTATAGTTATTCTTAAACCAGGAAAACCAGCGCATGAAACCTCATCGTACCGGCCAATATCCCTACTTCCACTCTTTTCAAAACTATTTGAAAAACTATTATTAAAAAGACTGTCACTTGAAATAGAAAATAGAAATTTAATCCCGGCACACCAGTTTGGATTTAGAGAGGGACACTCAACTATACAGCAAGTTCATCACATCGTAGATGAAATAGAAAACAGCCTTCAACACGGAAAAGTGAGCTCTGGTATATTTATCGACATAAGCCAAGCGTTTGACAGGGTATGGCACCCAGGCTTGCTACACAAAATCAAAAAAGAACTTCCACACCCATATTTTACTAATTAAATCCTATCTGGAAGAACGTTTCTTTCAAGTAAACTACAAAAAAAAAAACACTTCCAAACTTTACCAAATAAACGCTGGAGTAACCCAGGGAAGCGTTCTAGGACCAATATTGTATCAGCTCTACACCGCCGACCTACCCTGCCTGGAAGAAGTTACAACCGCCACATATGTAGACGACACAGCGATAATCGCAACAAATGAAAACCCAAATGAAACAAAACAAAAAGCGATAGGAGAAATTGAGAAATGGACTAGAAAATGGTGCATAAAAATAAATGAAAATAAGTCAACTCACATAGGTCCGTGAAGGTGGAGTCCCGACATGAAAATTACAATGTAATAATAATTCTATAATTTTTTGCTAATTTTGTGCTATTTTTTGCTATATTCCACAAATTTTGTGCTATGCTCGTTTTTGTTATATTCTCAATTTTTCACTTGGGACTTCAGGTTCACGCCTAGTCCCGAATGAAAAAATACACATTTTTGGTATGTCTATAATTTTTTGCTAATTTTGTGCTATTTTTTGCTATATTCCACAAATTTTGTGCTATGCTCGTTTTTGTTATATTCTCTATTTTCACTTGGGACTCCAGGTTCACGCCTAGTCCCGAATGAAAATATATACATTTTTGATATGTCTATAATTTTTTGCTAATTTTGTGCTATTTTTTGCTATATTCCACAAATTTTGTGCTATGCTCGTTTTTGTTATATTCTCTATTTTCACTTGGGACTCCAGGTTCACGCCTAGTCCCGAATGAAAATATATACATTTTTGATATGTCTATAATTTTTTGCTAATTTTGTGCTATTTTTTGCTATATTCCACAAATTTTGTGCTATGCTCGTTTTTGTTATATTCTCTATTTTTCACTTGGGACTCCAGGTTCTCGCCTAGTCCCGAAAGTAAAATATTAAATATTTTATTATGCTATAATTTTGTGCTCATTTTGTGATATTTTTTGCTGTAGTAAACAAATTTTGTGCTCATCAAGTTTACTTGTTTCTTACGGATAATAAATTGGGACTCCAAGTTCCCGGCTGGACCCGGGTGTTATATGTTTAATGTTTTGTTGCACTATAATTTTGTGCTCATTTTGTGTTATTTTTTGCAATAAGAAATAAATTTGGTGCTCATCAACTTACTCTGTTTTTACGACAATTTCAATGGGATTCATAAGTTTACGTTGAATAGCGAAAATATGTGACTGTACTGATGGATGTAAAATTGTTAGTGTTACCACTAGGCGAGACAAGACGAGACTTGACATTGGTCTTAAGTTGGTCGCGACAACTTGGATTTCATCTTGGTCTTGATAAGACTTTAAGTAAGTCTCGTCTTGGTCTTGAGTCTCGACAAGACTCTTGGTAATAGGCCCCTCATTAATTATCAAATTTATGTATTTTTGAATCCATAATCAGTGAAACTGCGATTGCATTTTTTAAAATTAAAGTAATAGAGATATTAATTTTAAATAATTTAAAATGTCACTTAATTTAAAAAATTCACATTTGAGTTAGTTTTTTCTGCGTTAAATAATTACAAGTACCTACTTGTAGATAATTGTACAATATGAACTGCGCAAAATACCTATACTCTATAATGTAATTTAAAAAATAATAAAAAATTCGTCAATGGTAAACGAAATGGTAAAAATGAATTTTAAATAGGTATATTTATTTATTATGTTTTCATTATTTGTGAATTGAGCTTGAAATTTATAGTCTATTATGCTTCTTTATTCGGAACTGGAAAATATCATACTTAAGTACATTTAAGTAATATAGCATAACTAATAGATTGTTTAATTTTGTGGACCAAACAAAAACAGTAACTATTCATTCCATACAATACATTACTAATTTTATTAAAATTAACAGATAATAATCTTACATTTACCCTGTTTCGGTATAGAGAAAATTGTGAATTAGGTACCGCAGATTAACATTGATTGCCCTTTTCATTTTCGTTTTTTATTCTGGAGGTTAACAGTTTAACTGATTTTTATTAGCATCACAAAACACAAACGCTAGGACATGTAATTCGTTCGAAACGAAAGACAAAAGCGAATGAACTTATGTTCATATACTTAAAAGAGCTCTATAATGTAACTATTCCTAGTAGGATTAGAACATTGTAGGTATATTCCTTTGAAACTATAATCTCTATTTTCTTCATAAGCAGATTAACACTTTTAAGGACCGAACATTGTAAATCATCTTTAATTTTACAGGTAGAAAATTAGGAGGAACAGTAAAACTGTATTACAAAAATTAGCATCTTCTTTAATAAAAGTAAAATTATTCGGAATGACAGAAAAGAGAAATATGAAATCAATGTGTGAATTTTTGGCAAAAAGTTGATGATACTACAAAAGCGTTTTTAAAAAAATATATTGCACAGTTATTATCATACGTAACGAATCAATTCAAGTTCATTTTAGATTTACAATAATACACCTGTACTACTTGTGTAATTGTGTATTAGTTTAAAATATTTTTATTTGTTTTATTTTTGTACTGTCTTAAATTGTTTAATAATTTTTTGCCACGAGTACCCACGCATTTGATGTAATTATGTCATTGTTTTTTGTTAAAATCAGGTCATTTAGGGATTGTACAAAAAGTAAATTATTTCTCGGACTAATACAGAAAATAATTTTCATTCATACATAAAATGTTTGTTTGGGACTCGTTAGATCTTACTTACTTGTCTCAAAATCATGCATTAATGAAACAAATTATAATTATAATTCTCCTAAAAATCCATTGTTTGAGCTTTAAGAACTAGGATAATTTAAAGATTTTGAAAAATTAATATCTCGCATATAATAAATAATTTTCCACTGCATGTATACTTATGCTCAGCGTTTTATAAACTATTAAATAAAATTTAAAAAATTGTTGATGAAATAATAATAATAATACTCCTATACCTAGTTTTTTTATAACTATTTTTTGCAAATTTTTTTTTTATATAGGTAGGTACTTATTGTAAACTAGTTAATAACTACCTACACACATTATTTAATGTGTATCATTTAGCAACATAAACATAATAGCACAAAATGAGATAAAAATAATTATTATATCATAACTACTATACATTTTACATACAGTGCAGTCACTTATTTTCAATATTCAACGTAAACTTATGAGTCCCATTGAAATTGTCGTAAAACAAGGTAAGTTGATGAGCACCTAATTTACTTCTTATTGCAAAAAATAACACAAAATGAGCACAAAATTATAGTGCAACAAAACATTAAACATATAACACCCGGGTCCAGCCGGGAACTTGGAGTCCCAATTTATTATCCGTAAGAAACAAGTAAACTTGATGAGCACAAAATTTGTTTACTACAGCAAAAAATATCACAAAATGAGCACAAAATTATAGCATAATAAAATATTTAATATTTTACTTTCGGGACTAGGCGAGAACCTGGAGTCCCAAGTGAAAAATAGAGAATATAACAAAAACGAGCATAGCACAAAATTTGTGGAATATAGCAAAAAATAGCACAAAATTAGCAAAAAATTATAGACATATCAAAAATGTATATATTTTCATTCGGGACTAGGCGTGAACCTGGAGTCCCAAGTGAAAATAGAGAATATAACAAAAACGAGCATAGCACAAAATTTGTGGAATATAGCAAAAAATAGCACAAAATTAGCAAAAAATTATAGACATACCAAAAATGTATATATTTTCATTCGGGACTAGGCGTGAACCTGAAGTCCCAAGTGAAAAATTGAGAATATAACAAAAACGAGCATAGCACAAAATTTGTGGAATATAGCAAAAAATAGCACAAAATTAGCAAAAAATTATAGAATTATAATTATATTGTAATTTTGATGTCGGGACTCCACCTTCACGGACCTAACACACATTGTGTTTACAAATAGAAAAACAACATGCCCACATATCAAACTAAAGGGGAAACAATTAGATACCAAAAAGAGGTTACCTACCTAGGAATGCATCTAGAAAAAAGACTAAACTGGCAGAAACACATTCGAGCAAAAAGAAAACAACTCGAAATTAAAGTTAAACAAATGTACTGGCTCCTAGGCCGCAAATCAAAACTATCGCTAGAAAACAAACTGCTACTCTACAAAACCGCCATCATTCCGATATGGACGTACGGAATCCAACTCTGGGGATGCGCAAAAAAATCCAACACCAACATTATACAAAGATTAAAAACTACACAAAAAAATACTTAAAATTTACTTAAATTACGCAAAACTGCGTAAGCGCGCACAAAGTTACATCTTGTAGCAAGACTTCAACCCGACTGCCGGGTAACTTACCGTTTTTGGACGCTACGGTCCATTATGGGGCATGAGGGGGTGTTTGCCTCGAAAGGTGCACATACTCGTAAAACTATTAAAACATTTGCTTGTTTGCTAGTATCATTACCTGCATATCAAGTAGAATTTAGCAGTAGGGCATAATGCGCTATGCCGGATTAAATACAAAAATGAATCAAATTAATAAATATTAATAGCTGGAGTTATGAATTTACATATACTTCTTTGAAATATTATATAATATTGTAAACTGTAAAAATATATATTTTTAAATGTAATCCCTCCAGTTCGTATAGCAATTACTCCACATTGGCATAGCTTTATTTTATATTTAAAAGTTGAAAGTGAATTTTCAAACTTCAGTGTGTAAATAAACAGTCATTGAAGGGATTTCGTGAATTAATCTCAGATGGCTCTGTCAGCTTCAGCTTTCTTTTGTCCATGTAGTCCGAACGCTGGTCAAAGATCAGCGTCGGCGCTCAGGCTACTTGGATAGGGCCGGACGACCCCTGCATTACAATGGCCTGAAGATATATGCGTCACATTCTGCACCGTTAAATTTATAACAAACCGTCGTATCATATCACATAATGGCGCTTAAGAACGTCGATAAATCTAACATGTAGCGATCTGTGATTTCGGACTTCCAAACATACTATAAATATTGTCGCTTTTCTGAAGAGAATTTTGTTTGGAAGAGATTTTGAGGAATTCTATTGGAATGCTCGATTAATCAACATTTGTTAGGATTAGATTGTGACAGATTTACTACGACATGAAACCATTTTAATTTTGAACACGGCATTATAAGACGCGACCTAAATATTTCTGAAATGCGGATAGTCTGTCGCCAGTAATATTTTACTTGTCTTGTACAAGTTTTTTTTAAAGATCTACATTATATACAGGGTACTACGTTTATTTACTAAATTAAACGTTTGCATAATATTCATTTTATTATTTGAATCTTATTAATAAAATCACCTATTTTTCTATCGTTTCGTACGTTTTTACTAATTTATTAAATATAGCCAGCACATCAACAATCGAGATAAAATTACCTAATCCAAATCCAAAATAATTCAAATTTGTTACAAGAATTAAACCAGTATATTTCAAGTGATGTTCTGCAACGCAAGGGTAGTAAAATACATATTATTTAATTATTTTTGTTATATTCTACAGTCAGATAATGTACTCGTTTCTGTACTTGTGGTATATTACTAAAACGTATTTTACACTGTACAAGTTCTTGCATAAGTACTAGGTGGCGCAAAAGTGATCATCCTATCGGATGATAAATCACAAAATGTAGTGATCAATGTCGCAATATCGCATGGATATCATAATAGTAATGTCACGGGAAGATCGATTTTGCAAGATCGCGAAGGAATATTTGTGTGATATCACTGAGAGATTAATTTTGTGAGGTCGCAGAGGATTATAAAAGTAATATTATCGAAATATCAATTACGCGAGGTCGCAGAGGATCACAAAAGTGATATTGTTGAAAGATCGCTAGACATCAACAACATAATTAATTTTATCTTGTCTACAAAGAACAAAAATAATTAAATTGCTTTCAAAATGTAATGAAACTTGTTAATATGTAGTACTTTTCCATAATAAGTGAGTACTATAGCAAAGTAATTTTGGAGTATGAACCAACAAATCAACTAAAATCAATAATAATGTATTTTTATTTAGTGTTGTTTTATAAACAACAATTTGTAGAAAAATAATAATCAAACGCGTATTATTGTACATATTTCCGGTACGAAACAATAAACGCAGATGTACAGCGTGGTATAGTGGTTATCGGTCTGGCGTTTGGTTCTTAGGTTTCATGGTTCAAATCTGGCGTTTGGTTCTTAGGTTTTATGGTTCAAATCTGGCGTTTGGTTCTTAGGTTTCATGGTTCAAATCCCGTTCATGGTGACACTTTATCCTCGATTTCAGGATTGTTGGGTTGATAAATCGACGCGCCCTATATCATTGTACAATAAATGCTATCATTTTTAATTTTATTACTTTAATTGGTCTAATTAATTTATTTTTAAGAATGTAAAATATAACATCTATTTGAGATCGCTGAGACTTTTTTAAAGATAATCTCTGCGACATTACAAAAAAGGTTACAAAGAGCAGTCGCTGCAAGTGCTCTGAGATCTTCTTGAGACATTTAATTGAACATCGCATGTGTGATAATTACATCTCTGCGCGACATTGCGGAGATTGAATTTTAATTACTGGGTAGCGTCGTTGTATAATATACTATTATTGATCTGAAAAAGATTCAATTAGCGAGGTTCGACCGAAGCCGATCTTACACATAATGTACAGAATTATAATAATAAATAATCCGAAAAGTGTGGAACAAAATAAAAAATTATAATATTGTAAAATACCACGTACTTAAATTATTATTAATAGTTAAAAATATTTAACCTGAATACAAAATTATAAGAAAATTAATAACAATAATTATAATACTGAGAAAATGAATAATAATATTAGTAATAAAAGTAATAACAATAATGATATGGAAAAATGATTATCGTACAAAGAGACATTGTATATTAAAAAATAAACAATAACCAAAAAGAACAAAATATGCAAATTATTGAAGAGAACCCGAAATAATTGTTTCAAAATGTTTTTGGTAGATGATTTTGGCTCAATGTAGGTGCATTTCGTCATCGATTTCCTGGCCGTGGGGCATTAACTGGACAAACACTGCGGCGTTTAGACGCTTGCCCCGAGGAGACTGGCTCAACACAAGAATTTCACTGCTGTAGTATCACTGTTACTGTGACTAGGGTTGCCAACTGTACGCTTTTGAAGCGTACATACGCGGTTCCGTAATAAAATATTAATGTGTACGCTATACACACGCTTTTAAATAAATTTGATCTATTCCCTATTCCAACATTAGAATCCAAAAGTTCTGAACCTTGTTTATTTGCGACTGTGAGTCAACGTCAATCTGCGCCGAATACTGTTTTGTTTTTATGTAGTATTTCACAGAGCGTCGTAAGCTAATTGGAGTGGTTGGGACAACAAATAGTGTGCATTTTATTAACGCGGTAATTTAAATTTTTTCATCAATTGTGAAATTTGCTTAATTGCAAAGAATTCTATATTATATTGATCTTAAAAATTTTGAAACAATTGCCTTCGTCACATTTTCTTTCCTCAATTTTTGGATCCATCGATGTATGTACGCTTTTGGTAAAATTCAGAGTTGGCAAGGGTTCCAAGGGTAACTGTGACGAGTGCATAGATATAATATAAGGGACTAGTGAGCGCTAAACGACTCAACGCGCTCAACGACTTCTTGCTGCCACAAATTGACGAAATAGGTTTGGAGAACATGTGGTTCCAGCAGGAGGGTACAACCGTACACACAACAAGAGCGACAGTGGACATTCTGAAGCAAGCATTTTCCGGCCGCTTGATCTCGTTTTGGCGATTTGCACTGATTCGCGAGATCGCCCAATTTGACCGTTCCATAGACTTCTTACTTTAAGGTTTTTAAAATCACAGGTCTATGCGTCCCTAAAAAAGCCCATCCAACTGTGGCGGCGGATACTTCACCGATGTGATCTTTGGCTGGCAATTCGATACCAGAAAATATAATTCTAGAACATTCATACACAGGAAATTGCATGCACAAGTAGATTAAAATATTAGAAAATGTATACGTAATAAAATATCTGCATTAAAAGATTCATTCTAATATTTTAATACTATTGAATTTTTTTTTAAATAAATTATTTGTTTGGGTATAGTTCTGTACCTATGTTTTTTATTACCTCCCGCCTCATATTCTACAAGAGAGGTATTGTGATGGGTCAAAATTTTCGAGTGTGGGTTTGGTGGATAAGCACGTTTCAGGATCCCTAGAGTAAGAATTTAACATTTTCTAGATGATATGTGTGCGCGCACGCGCGTGTGTGTGTGTGCGCGTTCGTTCGTTTGTATGTTATAATTTTTTCGTTCACGATAACTCAAAAAATATCAAACATAAAAATTTCAAATTTTGTACTTAAGGTTTTAATACGATTCTTAAAAGCGCAATATAATTTTGGTTTCAATCTACAAACCGGAAGTAGCACTTTTTGAAAAATAATTGATTTAAGAATTTTTTAAATGAAATACAAAAAAATACAAAAAAATGAAACACTTTGAAATTCGTGAAATTTCGACCATTTTCAAACTGCCATAACTCGGTGTATTTCTAATCGATTTCGATGAATCTTTGTGGGCGAAAAACTTTGAAGTGTCTACTTTAAAGTCATGCCTGCGAATTTTAGTGCAACCCCTTCCGCCCCCCTCCAGCACCCCGGTGAAAAATAATAAATTTTATTTTTAAAAATGTCCAACTTTGACGATGTGTATGAACTTTAATAATTTTTTTAGACTTGATCCATCAAAAGGGCACTAAAATTCACTCAATTCCCTGTGCAGGACTCAAAGAACGAAGTTCCTGCGATGATTTGGAACAAAGTTATGAATTTTTTTTTAAAAGGGCATTTTTTGGTTTTTTTGCACATAACTCAGCGACTTTTCAACCAAATTAGACGATTCTTTCGGGGAAAAACCAAATTGTGGGTGTACTTTAAAGGGATAATCTCAGATTAGGATGATCTCTTTTCGTACCCTTTTAAACCTGAACAAAAAACACGTTTTTTTCGCAAAAAAACGTCCAACTTTGGCCATGTTTATTAAGTTGAAAAAAATTTGTCTACTCCATCCACAGAAGAAGCATTGAAATTTATTCAATTACCTGTGCTGGGCCCAAAGAACAAAGTTCCTACAACGATTTGGCACCAAGTTATGGTCGTTTGAAAAAAGTGCATTTTGTGGTTTTTTGACTCATAAATCGGCAGTTTTTTGACGAATTTTTTTTTTCACGAATGAAATTTTCTTTCAAAATTTCTAATATTTTAGGCAATTTGAGTTATTCATATGAAATATCTAATTTAATTTTTAAAGAAGTAAGCAAATCTCACGAGTTTAAACGTTTAAAGTTTAAGCAGTCCTTCAATATCGAGAAAATTTAAACTTTAAACTCGTGAGATTTGCTAATTGGAAATTTCATGTGAATAACTCAAATTGCCTAAAATATTATAAATTTTGAAAGAGGGGGGCGGAAGGGGTTGCTCTAAAATTCGTGGGCATGACTTTAAAGTAGACACTTCAAAGTTTTTCGTCCACAAAGATTCATCGAAATCGATTGAAAATACGCCGAGTTATAGCGGTTTGATTATTACCTACAATCGGTATTTTATAAATGTTTATGTATCTGGTATCATTTAAGAATAATTAAAGTATATACTTATAATTTAGTATTGCGGTATCTTGTAGTCCATGATCGTATAACATTTGTTACTACGTACCTAAAATTTAAATGATTATGATATGACAGTGACAGTGACAATAGTAAAATATCGTTTATATATCTTCTTCTGCAGTTTAAATAAAATGATTAAAATATATTTGTGAGTAGTAGCAGTAGCAGTATTTATATATATATATATATATATATATATATATATATATATATATATATATATATTAATATATTTTTTTGTATAATAAGTAAAAAGAATAAAGTAGGTATGGCGGGAGGTCTTGTGGGGGCCACGTCAGATTTTTCAATTATACAACTTTTCGAGAAACTTTGCGTTCTCTTCGTCAGGTAATAAATGAACGTGAAATTGATGCCTCTGACATATAAGGGACGTTTAAGGCAAAACCACCCATAATAACAGAGGTTCGTCACAAATAAGAATGAAAATACTCGCTGCCACTCCGGAATAACCAGTCTGCTCTAAACTGGACTGCATCATGGGCAACAAAGTGTAGAAATAAAAGTCTAAATTAAAAATTCATCCATTGTGTAGAAGTTATGTTCTAAAAGAAATGATAATATATTAAATAATTGGCAGCCAATATTTATTAAGTTCAAATTCGGTGTTGAGATTAAAGTTATTGGGACATTTATTTATTTCAATTGCTTCACGGATCATTCTTTTCATCCAGTTGTCTTCTCTCGAGATGATTTTCGTGTTGTTGAAATTAATTCCGCGTAGATTCTGGATCTGAATAGCATGTTCGGCAATAGCAGATTTTTCAGGATGATTCAATCTGATGTTTCGTTGAGTTGTGTATGGAAAAAGTCAGGCCCGGCGGATAGTGTGGGTATAGTGGGTAGTTGTACTCACTCGAGAAATTCCGAGTGGGTAATATACCCACTCGGGATTTGGGGTGAGACAAATATTCCACAAACGCCAAATTTCAGAAATGCCTAATTCCGTAAACTTCAACATTTTCTTTTGCATGGTAAATTGTTTAACAATAATTGTTAAATAATTAAACAAAGTAAAAGAACGCTTAGCATTTTTTAATATAAACACATTCAACAATTGTTGCAGATCGAGTTTTTCGGTGAAGTCGCTGTACACATGTAAAATCGCAATGCTGTTCAGCCGATCTCGTAACATTGTTGATCGCATATATTATGTTTTTAGCCGACGCAAAACCGAAAAACTTCGTTCGTTCAGGAATCGTTGCCAGCAGGCGAACAATACAGAGTGTCGCTGTAGTATGAAACTTTTTAAGCATGGGGATCTCGAGAACCATAGGAGATACGAAGTTAGTTAAATTAGACAAAAGTGCATTTTTGTGGGAAAACAAAAACATTTCTAAATTGGCCCCCTAAAGGTCTATGCGTCCCTAAAAAAGCCCATCCAACTGTGGCGGCGGATACTTCACCGATGTGATCTTTGGCTGGCAATTCGATACCAGAAAATATAATTCTAGAACATTCATACACAGGAAATTGCATGCACAAGTAGATTAAAATATTAGAAAATGTATACGTAATAAAATATCTGCATTAAAAGATTCATTCTAATATTTTAATACTATTGAATTTTTTTTTAAATAAATTATTTGTTTGGGTATAGTTCTGTACCTATGTTTTTTATTACCTCCCGCCTCATATTCTACAAGAGAGGTATTGTGATGGGTCAAAATTTTCGAGTGTGTGTTTGGTGGATAAGCACGTTTCAGGATCCCTAGAGTAAGAATTTAACATTTTCTAGATGATATGTGTGCGCGCACGCGCGTGTGTGTGTGTGCGCGTTCGTTCGTTTGTATGTTATAATTTTTTCGTTCACGATAACTCAAAAAATATCAAACATAAAAATTTCAAATTTTGTACTTAAGGTTTTAATACGATTCTTAAAAGCGCAATATAATTTTGGTTTCAATCTACAAACCGGAAGTAGCACTTTTTGAAAAATAATTGATTTAAGAATTTTTTAAATGAAATACAAAAAAATACAAAAAAATGAAACACTTTGAAATTCGTGAAATTTCGACCATTTTCAAACTGCCATAACTCGGTGTATTTCTAATCGATTTCGATGAATCTTTGTGGGCGAAAAACTTTGAAGTGTCTACTTTAAAGTCATGCCTGCGAATTTTAGTGCAACCCCTTCCGCCCCCCTCCAGCACCCCGGTGAAAAATAATAAATTTTATTTTTAAAAATGTCCAACTTTGACGATGTGTATGAACTTTAATAATTTTTTTAGACTTGATCCATCAAAAGGGCACTAAAATTCACTCAATTCCCTGTGCAGGACTCAAAGAACGAAGTTCCTGCGATGATTTGGAACAAAGTTATGAATTTTTTTTTAAAAGGGCATTTTTTGGTTTTTTTGCACATAACTCAGCGACTTTTCAACCAAATTAGACGATTCTTTCGGGGAAAAACCAAATTGTGGGTGTACTTTAAAGGGATAATCTCAGATTAGGATGATCTCTTTTCGTACCCTTTTAAACCTGAACAAAAAACACGTTTTTTTCGCAAAAAAACGTCCAACTTTGGCCATGTTTATTAAGTTGAAAAAAATTTGTCTACTCCATCCACAGAAGAAGCATTGAAATTTATTCAATTACCTGTGCTGGGCCCAAAGAACAAAGTTCCTACAACGATTTGGCACCAAGTTATGGTCGTTTGAAAAAAGTGCATTTTGTGGTTTTTTGACTCATAAATCGGCAGTTTTTTGACGAATTTTTTTTTTCACGAATGAAATTTTCTTTCAAAATTTCTAATATTTTAGGCAATTTGAGTTATTCATATGAAATATCTAATTTAATTTTTAAAGAAGTAAGCAAATCTCACGAGTTTAAACGTTTAAAGTTTAAGCAGTCCTTCAATATCGAGAAAATTTAAACTTTAAACTCGTGAGATTTGCTAATTGGAAATTTCATGTGAATAACTCAAATTGCCTAAAATATTATAAATTTTGAAAGAGGGGGGCGGAAGGGGTTGCTCTAAAATTCGTGGGCATGACTTTAAAGTAGACACTTCAAAGTTTTTCGTCCACAAAGATTCATCGAAATCGATTGAAAATACGCCGAGTTATAGCGGTTTGATTATTACCTACAATCGGTATTTTATAAATGTTTATGTATCTGGTATCATTTAAGAATAATTAAAGTATATACTTATAATTTAGTATTGCGGTATCTTGTAGTCCATGATCGTATAACATTTGTTACTACGTACCTAAAATTTAAATGATTATGATATGACAGTGACAGTGACAATAGTAAAATATCGTTTATATATCTTCTTCTGCAGTTTAAATAAAATGATTAAAATATATTTGTGAGTAGTAGCAGTAGCAGTATTTATATATATATATATATATATATATATATATATATATATATATATATATATATATATATATATATTAATATATTTTTTTGTATAATAAGTAAAAAGAATAAAGTAGGTATGGCGGGAGGTCTTGTGGGGGCCACGTCAGATTTTTCAATTATACAACTTTTCGTCCACCGTCCTTTGTCTCCGTCATCGATTTCCTGGCCGTGGGGCATTAACTGGACAAACACTGCGGCGTTTAGACGCTTGCCCCGAGGAGACTGGCTCAACACAAGAATTTCACTGCTGTAGTATCACTGTTACTGTGACTAGGGTTGCCAACTGTACGCTTTTGAAGCGTACATACGCGGTTCCGTAATAAAATATTAATGTGTACGCTATACACACGCTTTTAAATAAATTTGATCTATTCCCTATTCCAACATTAGAATCCAAAAGTTCTGAACCTTGTTTATTTGCGACTGTGAGTCAACGTCAATCTGCGCCGAATACTGTTTTGTTTTTATGTAGTATTTCACAGAGCGTCGTAAGCTAATTGGAGTGGTTGGGACAACAAATAGTGTGCATTTTATTAACGCGGTAATTTAAATTTTTTCATCAATTGTGAAATTTGCTTAATTGCAAAGAATTCTATATTATATTGATCTTAAAAATTTTGAAACAATTTAAAATTTAAACTTTAAACTCGTGAGATTTGCTAATTGGAAATTTCATGTGAATAACTCAAATTGCCTAAAATATTATAAATTTTGAAAGAGGGGGGCGGAAGGGGTTGCTCTAAAATTCGTGGGCATGACTTTAAAGTAGACACTTCAAAGTTTTTCGTCCACAAAGATTCATCGAAATCGATTGAAAATACGCCGAGTTATAGCGGTTTGATTATTACCTACAATCGGTATTTTATAAATGTTTATGTATCTGGTATCATTTAAGAATAATTAAAGTATATACTTATAATTTAGTATTGCGGTATCTTGTAGTCCATGATCGTATAACATTTGTTACTACGTACCTAAAATTTAAATGATTATGATATGACAGTGACAGTGACAATAGTAAAATATCGTTTATATATCTTCTTCTGCAGTTTAAATAAAATGATTAAAATATATTTGTGAGTAGTAGCAGTAGCAGTATTTATATATATATATATATATATATATATATATATATATATATATATATATATATATATTAATATATTTTTTTGTATAATAAGTAAAAAGAATAAAGTAGGTATGGCGGGAGGTCTTGTGGGGGCCACGTCAGATTTTTCAATTATACAACTTTTCGAGAAACTTTGCGTTCTCTTCGTCAGGTAATAAATGAACGTGAAATTGATGCCTCTGACATATAAGGGACGTTTAAGGCAAAACCACCCATAATAACAGAGGTTCGTCACAAATAAGAATGAAAATACTCGCTGCCACTCCGGAATAACCAGTCTGCTCTAAACTGGACTGCATCATGGGCAACAAAGTGTAGAAATAAAAGTCTAAATTAAAAATTCATCCATTGTGTAGAAGTTATGTTCTAAAAGAAATGATAATATATTAAATAATTGGCAGCCAATATTTATTAAGTTCAAATTCGGTGTTGAGATTAAAGTTATTGGGACATTTATTTATTTCAATTGCTTCACGGATCATTCTTTTCATCCAGTTGTCTTCTCTCGAGATGATTTTCGTGTTGTTGAAATTAATTCCGCGTAGATTCTGGATCTGAATAGCATGTTCGGCAATAGCAGATTTTTCAGGATGATTCAATCTGATGTTTCGTTGAGTTGTGTATGGAAAAAGTCAGGCCCGGCGGATAGTGTGGGTATAGTGGGTAGTTGTACTCACTCGAGAAATTCCGAGTGGGTAATATACCCACTCGGGATTTGGGGTGAGACAAATATTCCACAAACGCCAAATTTCAGAAATGCCTAATTCCGTAAACTTCAACATTTTCTTTTGCATGGTAAATTGTTTAACAATAATTGTTAAATAATTAAACAAAGTAAAAGAACGCTTAGCATTTTTTAATATAAACACATTCAACAATTGTTGCAGATCGAGTTTTTCGGTGAAGTCGCTGTACACATGTAAAATCGCAATGCTGTTCAGCCGATCTCGTAACATTGTTGATCGCATATATTATGTTTTTAGCCGACGCAAAACCGAAAAACTTCGTTCGTTCAGGAATCGTTGCCAGCAGGCGAACAATACAGAGTGTCGCTGTAGTATGAAACTTTTTAAGCATGGGGATCTCGAGAACCATAGGAGATACGAAGTTAGTTAAATTAGACAAAAGTGCATTTTTGTGGGAAAACAAAAACATTTCTAAATTGGCCCCCTAAAGCGGCAACTTTTGTCTAATTTAACCAACTTTGTATCTTAAGCCTGCTGACATCCGGGGTTTCTTGGGGCGCTGATCTCGAATCGGCCATCGGAAACCTTCTCCCGGGTACCTGGGGCATCGGACATGGACATGGACATATACGTCAACCCCTGGAGTTTTCCTGAATTTATCATACGAACTGAAAGACAATCGTATCCGGCGGTTTTCCGGGGTGCAAATGACCAAAAAATGATTAATTCGAAGGTAAGGGAATGAATGATGAAATGATGAAGAAATAATGTGTATGTTTAATTGACCAAATTTTATTTTTTTCGGGAGGAGGAAATCTTCAAAAGACCCCCTCGTACCGCTGTTACAGGGGGAGTGTGGGATTTTTACCCACTAAAACCTCTCCTTGACTCCAAGCTGCAAGGCGGAACCGTGTGAACATTTCTTCACCGTGCAGTGTGTATGAGCTTCCGCCCTTCTCCTTTTGTTGATAATATGTTATTAGTCTTCTCTCGTTTTCAGGACGTCTGTTACGAAGTTCACAAATTCATTCCAGTTAACTTCGCTGGCTAGCATGTATTGCATAGTGTTTTCCGGTGTTAAGTTATACCCGATTGCTTTTTGGATATCCTCTCTTCTCATTTCAGTCGCTGCACACTCGTAGAAATAAAATAATGTTCTACAGAGTCTACTGCTACCTTGCAAAGTTGGCAATACGGGTCTTCTGCTCTTTTGAATCTGTGAAGGTATTTCCTGAATCCTCCGTGCCCGGTCAGAAATTGGGTAAGGAAGTATCCCACTTCTCCGTGATTCCTTTCCGCCCAGCTTTTAATGTCGCAGATGATCCTCCTCGTCCACCGTCCTTTGTCTCCGTCATTCCAGGTGTTTTGCCACTCCTGGTATTGTCGAGTTTTATCCTTTTGCCTGCAGTTGTCGCCTGCGATGTCTATCGGCACGATGTTGGCGATTACCAGAGCGGTTTCGGCTGAGACAGTTCTGTAGGCGCTGATCACACGTATGGCTATCTTACGTTGTGCCTTTACTAACGCGTTTCTGTGATTGGCTTTTTTGATAGCACCTTTTCAAATTGGCGCTGCGTGTGATAACTGAATTAATTACGCTGGCCAGAAGTCTTCTTTTACTAGCCTTTGGCCCTCCTATGTTCGGCATTACTCTGCCTAGCGCAGTGGAGATCACTCCTGCTCTTTTTGCTAGGTGTTGGACCTGCTTGTAAAACCTGAAACCCTCGCTCCTTCTTCGGGGAAAAAGTACAACTCTCCACTTCGAACGTAATGTTTCTAGCCTTCCGTTGTCCAGTGAGAAGGATCGCTTCTGTTTTTTCAACTGCTAAGGAAAGTCCGGAGTTAGTGAGCCAGTTCGTAATGATCTTAAGGCTTTCGCGGACGTTTTCTTTAAGTTCTTCTGTGTTTTTTCCCGTGACGACTACTGCCAAGTCATCAGCATACGCTATTGTGCTGGTTCCGTCTGGAACTCTTAATCTTAAGACGTCATCGTAGGCTAGGTTCCATAAGGTAGGTCCGAGAATGGACCCTTGTGGGACCCCCGACGTGATCTCGAATTCACGTATACTATCCCCTTCTTGGACCTGGATAGTTCTGTCCTTGAGGTATGACTTGTTTATTTCTACCATGTGCGCGCTGATGTTTCTTTTCTTCATTGCTTATATTATATTACGCCATGAGGCCGAATTGAAAGCGTTCCGGATATCCAGAAGAACAAGGGCACTCAGTTTTCTGTTTTTGTGGGATATTTTCCTGAGTTCTTCCACTATTTCGCCTACTTTCCTCAATGGGTTCTCAGTGCTTTTACTTTCTCTAAAACCAAATTGTGAGTTGGATAACGCGTTTTTCTCGTATATCTCTTCTTTAAGCCTGGCAAGCAGTAACTGTTCAAATAGTTTGCCTGCTGAGTCGAGGAGACAGAGAGGTCTCAATGACGATGGTTCTGTATTCTGTTTATTTGGTTTCTTAATAAGGATGAGTTTAGCTTCGCTTGTCTTTATCATAACTTGCGAACCATTGATCTGGGAAAAAATTGTTTTATATCAAAATTGTAGCAAATTTTATTCTCTACAACTTTGTAATAAGTACTTGTACTCTATAATGCAGCGATAACGAGATATTATAGAAAAACCAGATTTTGGCAGCCATTTTGTGGTCCCCACGCCCCCGCTCATCACCTACGGGTCAGGACTTTTGATATGTTCATTACTAGACCTTCCCGAACAATGCTACAAAGTTTCAAAACTTTCGGATTTTGAACCGTCATTTGCCCAAAATGATCCTTTGTTGACTGGACTAATAAGATATTTGTGTAATTTAGTAATAATAGTTTAAGTGAATTAGTGTATTAAGTGTGAATCTGTGAGTGCACAATAGTGCATGGTAGTCAGCACTTCCCGCTTAAATAGTCCGAGGATTAGTACCAGCAGAAGGGCACAGGACTGCCTACGTCAACTACAAGTGTGGCAGACACAGTGTTGTATAGTATTTGAAATATTTGTATTTGAAATAGGTATTTCAAATAGATTAAGTATTTTAACGTCATATTTCAAATAAAAAGAAAAAAAAGTATTTTGTATTTTTATTTCAAATACTTTTCAAAAGTATTTTCTATTTTAATTCACTAAAATACTGATTTTTGCACAAAATACTATTTTTGAATATTTGAAATACAATTTCTATTTGAAATACCTACAATTTCAATTTGAAATACCTTTTGTATTTCATATACATTTGTATTTGAAATATTTTTGCGTGTTACGTGTTGGCGTTGGCCTCTAAAGTTGGGTTTACACGGCGTGTGCAGGATAAGACACACTGTGTGTGCGCACCTTAACACAACCATTTACCATAAATGATTTTTTTTTCTTTTATAAATAAAAAATTATTATTATGTTCATATTATTCAGTTTCTTTTATTATTCAGTATTTTGTATTTGAAATACTTTTAAAGTATTTGAAATACTGGTATATTTGAAATACAAAAAAATATATTGTATTTTGTCAAATATTTGAAATACTTATGTGTAATATTTTGTATTTTGTATTTGAAATACCATTTTTGAAGTATTTTATACAACACTGGGCAGACAGTATCCAAGGTATGTTCCTATTTTTCACATCCTTCAAAACATGTGATTTGGCTGGACACTCCTCTACCCCGCAAAAAATACAGTCCACTAAATTATCGAAACATCGTACTAATTTGCTATTAGCCGCACCAAATTTAATAATAATGAAGGGCAAATATGAATTTTATTTACCGGAAGTAACAAAATATATAAAACTAAGTTTTATTGTATTTGCTCTAAGAACAAAAAGAAATTTGTAACCTACAAGAATATTTTAAAAAATTTCTCTTACAGAGCAAATAATATTTATTCCTATAAAAAAATATTCCAGCATACTGATTTTAGTAATGATTATCATCAATTTTTACCATGTACTCTCTTTTTATGTTTTATGAATTAAATCTTTAATCAATTTATATCAAGATTTTAAAAAAGTGACATAGGATAGTTCTGCACTAAACCGACTTACTGTACTTCTACCACTCTAGAATTTTTTTTGTCAATATAAGGACAGCGGACAGCGGACAGCATACAGTTTATAGTTGTGTTTACCAAGTCAACTTTGCAGGAATGCATTTGTGGTATTTAGTAATGCTTGTAAGTAACGTTTACTAACAAAATTATTGTGGTAGAAACAAACCATATTTGTAGAGAATGCAAGCAAGGGTTTAGTTTCAGTAACAAATCATATTTGTATATATAAAATTCATGGAAATGTACTTACATTAATTTTGTAGCAATTTATCCCAATTAGGACATGTGAACTATATATTCTATGCACTCTATAATACCATACATTGTTTGAACTCATGTACATACCTACTAATATCGATTATGTGATGTGAAATTTAAGTAAAAATAACCCTATTATTTCGAACAAAATCATGGATAAATTAAAGTTCATCAATTTTAATTTTTTGACTCTTAGGTAATTATAACACAAGAAAACACAACTACAGTAAATATGTTTCTTAGCGTGTTCGGCAACGAAGTGACACGCGGCTGTTCGTCTGTATATATACATATTTGTTGCTTGCATAAAGTAACATTATACTGAGTACTAAAATAAAGCAGACTAAATTTATTTTCTGCTAAACAGAAGCCACGCCGACATGTTGAATGATAAAAAAATAGAATACCGCATGTGGCGGCAATTTTGTTTATTGGACTAGAGTTGTTAGAAAAAACTCATGAATTTATTTGTTAATTTTATTTGAAATCCAATATTTGGTATCAATTTTGATACTTCATTAAAGATAAAAAAGATATAACTTTTAAAAAAATTGGCAAATTTTCTAAAATAGTAATATGACATTTCAAAAATAACATCACAATATGTTTAATTTTCTTCGTAAAAAGTAATCAAAAACACAAAATAAATGCTAGTCACATGGCTGGTAAAAGACAAAGCAAAATTCGTAAATTTATTTTGTTAAGACAACAAATGGAGTATATTTTATCTACTACTACTTACTATATAACATATTAGTAATGACGACTAATGGAAGTATTATTTATTAATAATAACAAAAATTATTTTCTTATACAGAACAAAAAATTGTCTCCATAATATAAAAAATCTAACAAATGGATTTAGTAGTAAGTATCAACATAATTTTTTACCATGTAGATTTGCATCTTCCTGTATTTGTATTTATGCCAAATTTAAAATTCTTGACTTGAATTTCCCTGTGAATGAATTCTCTAGATTTGAATCTTCTTGTGCATGCATTTTCCTGTGTATAAATATTCTAGAATTTTATTTTCTGATGTTGAACCCAATGCCGTGATATTCGCGAAAAAATTTACATGTAAACATAACTTATAAACACAACCAATTTTTTTTATTTACAAAGTTACACTGCCTTAGCAAATCGCCACTTGGTATTTACTTTTCAAGTGATTTTTCTGTTTTCCATCATATGAGTATGAAATACTTCATAGTTTAAATTATTAACTATGTCACATCTAACAGAGGTTACGTACAAGTTATTATAGATAAAGGAAATGTATATCTTGCTTCTTGACGTCACTTTTGCACCAAGTATTTACTGTATTTATATACTTTCTTAAAATGTGTGTGTATTGATTTATGTTATTGTGATTGTTATTATAAACGTAAAATCGAATAATGAAGTCATTATTATGATTTATTTGTAAATTTTATAAATTTATCAAACTGATGAGTTACATAAAAACTTTGACAAGAAACTTGCACAAATCAAACATGTAAACTTGTATAGTGTAAAACATGCTAAAGAGTGAATCTGGTTTATTCATTTGAAATAACATTATCTTAATTTGCTCTTTACAAAATTTATTTAAACTATTAGATTTACTTAAACGACAAGTAAAATAACATCCTTAATGATATTACCTGTAATAACAAATAACTTATTTTAAAATTTGTATCTTTCTTATTATATTATATATATTAGGTGAACTTGAATTTTGACCATCAAAAGAAAAGCCATGATCAATATTTAAACTAGAAAATGGACATAAGGGTACACGAGTCATATTAATAAATTATTACTTATATCTATATGAGTAGGTATATGAGTTAAACGAATATGTAATAAACTGCATTGTCAACTAGGTTTTAATAGTAGAAATGAAATTTGATTTGGATAATTAATGCAAATGTTTTTGTAATGAGATTTCATTGCTCTAACAATTTGTATATGATAAATTGCTGTCCTCAATTATTTAATATTGAAGTACAATTTAATGAACTTATAATTAGTTTAACAAATTATTTTGTGCATATATTATTACTGTAATCAGTAATTAAATATTAGTTTAATTATTGCACGCTACAGTCGAAAAATATGACGTAGACGTGTTTATATTACAGTGGTATTGACATTTAATAATTGTAAATTTAAATCTTATAATTAATTACTTGTAGAAGTATGTATTCAAATAATAAATACTTTCACTTTTATTCGTTTTTTCAATAATTACTTTTTTGTAGACATTGCAGGAAAAGGAATTCACATTTATTCTTAAGTAATAGCAATTATATAGGCTTTGAATAAAATATTACTCAAGTAAGTGTAATAAATTTCTAAATGTGATGTTCTGAATTCTATACAATTTTATCTGTCAGCCTGGTTGGAGCCCTCTTATTAGATTTATAATCTAGAAAAAAAATACTAAGTAAGATTTTGTTGTAGTAATCTCTTGCCTTGTGGAAAATCAAATATATGATGGGGATTAAACGTTCTTAAGGGATTTAGGGGAACTTAATGTTAATCCTATTTGTAATTCGCATGTTCTCTCCCTGCCAGAAGCGGAACTCAACCTAATCTCGTACATTTTAGCGGAAAACAGCATCATGAATTAGAGATGCTGAGCTGCGTTGCATTAAAATATTTAAACGCCATCTATCACTTGACATATTACTTTCAATTATCTCGCTGAAAAACGTTCTCCTGTGAAACACAAAGTTTTGTTTTAAGTAACGAAATAAGTTGTACCTACCTTTTATGTCGTTGCTAAGAGTAACTCATTTTATGTATAAGCGGTATAAGCACAATAATAGGTATATTCAGATTTTTTGTACGTCAATAATTGAAGTGATTGCATAAATTTTGTATCTCATTGAGTACCTACTATCTACTGGCTTTAAAAATAATGAGATGGCCCATTGTTGCAACAATGTTTTGTCGTATTTTCTACGGGCTGTACTCCAGTCAAAACGCGGTAAATGGTGTGATGACGCTAACCAGGACGGGAAAAGGTCTAATATAGGTTTTTTGGGTCGCTGAATCCGAATCCAGGGTCCAAATGACCTGGAAAATAGGGGAACACCCTTAAATCAGCAAAAAGTACCCCTTTTAAGAGGTTATTTTGCAATATTTGGTAAGTAAAGCTAAAATAAATGTTTTTAAATATTTTATAACATTTTGACCATTATACAACGTATTCACCCCTTGGAGGGAGAAACTACCCCTAAATTATAAAAATTTAAAAAAATGCTACCTATTGAATTTTATTTTTGATACTTTTCATTATACAACCGGACTAACAACATTTGTTGTACAAAAAATATTTTCACTCCGCAGGGGGTGAAAACGGCTGTAAACTACCCCTAAATTGTAAACGACTAAAAAACACGTTATTGACATTTTTTGTTTTACAATCATGAAATTAGCATTACTTGTAGTAAAAACAAATATTTTAACCTGCTATGGAATAAAAACTACCCTTAAAAAAACTGATAAAAACAAATGAATACCATATTTTGTAAATTAACAACATTTATTATTAACATTTTTAAGAATAATAACGTCTTTTTTAATTTTTTACAATTTAGAGGTAGTTTACACCCATTTTCAACCCCTGGGGAGGGGGATGAAAATATTTTTTGTATAACAAATGTTGTTAGTATTCCGGTTGTATAATGAAAAGTATCAAAAATAAAATTCAATCGCGTTTTTTAAATTTTTTTTATAATTTAGGGGTAGGTAGTTCCTCCCTCCAGGTGGGTGAATACGTTGTATAATGGTCAAAATGCTATAAAATATTTTTAAATACTTACAAATTTTTTAAAAATAATTAATTTTAGTTTTACTTACAAAATATTGCAAAATAACCCCTAAAAAGGGGTACTTTTTGCTGATTTAAGGGTGTTCCCCTATTTTCCAGGTCATTTGGACCCCGGATTCGGATTCAGCGACCCAAAAAACCTATAGTAGACCTTTTCCCGTCCTGGTTAGCGATTTATAACCCCCTCTACGCGTTTTGACTGGAGTACTGGCAATGCAATTTATTTGAAATTTATATGTATATTTCTCTGTCCATAAAACAAGAACAATAAATCGCGAATTGTTGGTTGTAGCTAGTTTAATTAAGATGATTAATATTTTTCTTTACAGTAAACAAAAAAATTGATGGATTCAAGGTAGACATTCCTTGGTGACGTGGAATTAATACGGAACTCTGATTGGTCGGTATGTGTATGGTCGGGGTTTTTGTAGAGAGGGAGCCGATGAACATAAATAAAATAATTTTTGCCCTTTGGAGATCAGAAGTGGTAATCGACTGTAAGATGAAAAGCAAGAATAATACCTGTATATTGTTATTGTTAGTAATGGATTGAACTCATGGAACAGCATACAATACAAAATCTACATTACCTATTATAATAGTTTGTAAGAATTTGATATGTACTCGTATATATATATATATATATATATATATATATATATATATATATATATATATATATATATATATATATATATATATATATATATATATATATATATATCTTCTTTTTTTCTGTAATCAATATATCAAATGTCATTGGAAATATTTTAGTCGTGTTTTTTGGATTTTTTATCCGATACTTCGTTTTCGAGATATTCCTAAACGCAACTCAAAACATTTAAAGGGTCAAGATTTTTTTTTTGAATAACTTTTTTCTCAAACGTAGAATTAATATGAAAATTTATATAGATACCTTAAACCTTTATTTAAACAATTTTATTAAATTTCAATTTCAATTAATACATAACACTGAACATGGTCAGTCAGAACGAAAAATAAAGTGTAAAAATTGAACATTTAGTAAATTTTTATTAGATTTGTTTCTTATTTACAACTTTAATAAAGTGTATTACCTCCGTTAGCATTAAATACAGCTTGGCAGCGATGTGACATTCTGCGGATAAGCCTGCGTTTGTTTTCTTCTGGAATCTCTTGCCATAACTCCACTAGAGAATCTTTCAGTTCCCGTATCGTCTAAAGCGGGTTAACTCGACTTTTGATGCGTTGTCCAAGTTGATCTCATAGGTGTTCAATATGATTGAGGTCAGGGCTACATGCTGGTCATTCCATTTTTTCAAAATTGTTGTCCGCAAGGTACCGTGTGACTAGTCTAGCTAAATGCGCGCGGGCTCCATCTTGAATTAAGACAAACTTGTCACGTCAAGGGCAAGCGGTTGTACATGAACATTTAGAACATCATCTACATAGCGCCGTGCAGTCAAAGTGCCGTTGCGAGTGATGACAAGTTCGGTTTTAACACTGATGGATATTCCACCCCAGACCATAACTGAACCTCCACCAAAAGGTACATGTGGCAGCATATTGTGTTGGATGTAGTGCTCATTTGTTCTTCGTCAGATTCGAAGAGGTCCATCAAGCTTGTGTAAATTTAATTTTAATTCATCAGTTAAAAGTGCAGCACTCGAGTGTCTCAGTTGCTATATTCGATGTTGCCGTGCATACAGAATTCGGGCTCTTTTATGCTTCCTGGTTAATGAAGGTACTTTAGCAGGAATTCTAGAAGATAAATGTCCCTCAAAAAGCCTATTTCGTACGGTCTGATCAAAAATTCTTTTACCATTTGCTCGAGAGAGCTCATTTTGTAGCTCTCGAGCTGTAGCGAACCGCTTAAGTAGGCCTTGCAAAGTACGTCTAGTTATAACCCGGTCTCCTAGTGTCTCTTCCATGCCATCCAGATAACTGATTGTGTAACTCCTAGATGTCGAGCTGCATATCGCTGTTTTCGTCCTTCTGTATCAAAGTTATTGCTTCAGACATCTGAACTTCTGTTAAATATCTTCTGTGGCCTTTGTTTTGATCCATTTCATAAAATTTCACTGATACTTAACTGCTATACTTTAGTAAATGCTTAATAAAATATCGAAATAGGACAAATATATATATATATATATATATATATATATATATATATATATATATATATGATTTAATTATCTTCGTTTTATTAAAATATATTTTCTCGTTTTTCTCGTAAACTATTAGTTCTATGTAAAAAAGTGATGGCATCTTTTTGTAGGAAATTTTATAAGCTACAATATTATAATAATAATATTTACCGTAAAATTTGTAGTTACCGAGTTTTTTGAATTTTTTTTTCAATGTGACGGCTCGAGCACACTTTCTGCTGTTCGGGACTCATCGGAATCTTGAATTTTACATATTTTTATAACTCTGCAAATTTTAAGAAGTCTCCTTCTTTTTTTTTATTTGGCGAAATGTCCGTGGCATATCGTGTAATTAATATCAATATTGTAGCTATTTTAATATAACTTTTGCACCATCTAAATTTAAAATTTTACTGTAGTTTTGAGATTAGATATTTAAAAAATGATTTACACCACTCACTAAACTACGCTTAAAAAGACGTTTAAAAACAAATATTTATACCGTGAATATTCATGGTTTAACTGTCATTCTAAGTTTAACTCTCACTGACAAGAAGTTGAATATATTATATTTTTTATAATTAATTGATATATTTTTGCGGTAAGTACTTTTTAAATGTATTTTAATTATATTCCTACTTGTTTATTTGATAAATATGATGTAGAACAGATGAATCATAATTTAAATATTGATATTGAAGATATTATGTCCAAGGTACCTATTCCACGTTCTGTGTGTACCTACCTAAATATTATAATTTGTAAATAATACGCTTGTTATTAGTATTACAAATAATTTCATCTCTGCTGGTAAAATGGCATTAAATTTACGCTCAACTACCTTCCATACACTTTCCTTATCTCGATTAGTAATTATGTCTGTCTTTTTGTTTTCTATTATTTCTAATAAGGCAATCTTTTCATCGCTGATAAATTTTGGATATCTGGGTCTTTCAAATTTTACCATCTACAGATTTATAATTATTAACAAATCAAAATCAATCTGTTTTGTTAAACTTACTTTGTTATTAACCTAACGCGACATTACAACTTCTAAAATGATATTATTTTGATTATTTATTATTAAGTTATAGCAGTCAGTCAAGTCAAGACTACCGGTGTAGACCACAAAACCAGTGTCAAACACAAAACAAGTGTCAAACGTTGACGGAGACACCAACATAATGTTAGAGAATGCTTCAATTCCCAAAATATATAGCTGGTTAACTAATCTTTGGTTTGCAAGTCTCAATAAAATTAAACCAAGTTAAATTAGTTTCGATAAACGCAGAATTTAACCTCACATGGTGCAAACGGCCATTATATCGTTCAATAGCGAAGAAACAGATCTTAATAAATAAATAGCAATAATATTTCAAAAGAAAAACACGCCAAAACTACGCGTCAGTCTTATAGCCCAGTCAATCTAGACAAAAATTAGCCAAACCTAATAATGGAAGATAGAATTCTAATTTTTTGCACAGATGTTCCTTATAACGTAGTATAACTCTTCTAGAAAGTCCCAAGGTTACCGACGCTTGCTTCCCTCGGGAGAGGCCAAAAGGTCCTAAGGGATGGCAAATCATATGCAGACATAAACTCGTATAACTTTCGATCGGAATGACGTAGACACGTCAATGATAGCTCAAAATGTTGAGAATAATGTGCACTATACACGTAGACTCTTAAAGCTAAATATTATGCCATAATAACCGGTCTAACAACTCCAGACACACAAAAGTGGTTAACGCACAAAATAATTTACGCATTTCAATTATATATTCTTATTATGATCAAATAACATGGTTCTACATTATTTTGTATAGAATAGATACAGAGAGTGACGTGTATAGTACCGGGAATAATATAAAAACAAAAGAAAAATTATATAAGTGTACAATTTTACCGATTATGTACAGAGGTAACCCAGTCAAATGGTAGAAAATAAGGAATAGTCTTGGGATTGTTTTGAAATTTGTATTATTAAATTCTTCGAACATTTCTGTATAAGACAGAGTACTTTTAAAAAAATTTGAGGGCCAAATTTACGATTTTCTACGAGAGAAAATTGAAAAAATCTTAGTTTTTAAATATTTTTTGTGTTTAATGACCAGTAACTTCTAAAATCTTCTTTTATCAAATTTTGAGAACGATTCTCTATAAGTTAGATTATTTTAAAATTTTGTTGAGGGTCTTTGTTAAGCCAAAAAATAAAGTTTTTCTTCAAGAGAAAATTTAGAAATTTTAGTTTTTAAAAGTTTTTTTGTGTTTAATGTCCTGTAGTTTCTGAACGAATACAAAATTTGATATCCGGTGTCTTTTTCAAAATTCTCTGAACAATTCTCTATAAGATAGATTATTACATTACAGACATTACAGGTCATTAAACACAAAAAAATTTAAAGAACTAAAATTTCTCAATTTTCACGCGGCGAAAATCTTAAAATTTTGGCTTCACTCAGGCTTTTAAGATAAAAATAAAATAATTTATCTTATAGAGAATTCTTCAGAGAATTTGATAAAAGAAACCGGATATCAAAATTTTTATTCGTTCAGAAACTACAGGTCATTAAACACAAAATAAATTTTAAAAACTAAAATTTCTCAATTTTCTCGCGACGAAAATCTTAAAATTTTGGCTTCACTCAGGCCTTTAAGATAAAAATAAAATAATCTATCTTATAGAGAATTGTTCAGAGAATTTGATTAAAAAAACCGGATGTCAAAATTTTTATTCGTTCAGAAACTACAGGTCATTAAACACAAAATAAATTTTAAAAACTAAAATTTCTCAATTTTCTCGCGACGAAAATCTTAAAATTTTGGTTTCACTTTGGCCTTTAAGATAACAATAAAATAATCTATCTTATAGAGAATTGTTCAGAGAATTTGATAAAAGAAACCGGATGTCAAAATTTTTATTCGTTCAGAAACTACAGGTCATTAAACACAAAATAAATTTTAAAAACTAAAATTTCTCAATTTTCTCGCGACGAAAATCTTAAAATTTTGGCTTCACTCAGGCCTTTAAGATAAAAATAAAATAATCTATCTTATAGAGAATTGTTCAGAGAATTTGATAAAAGAAACCGGATGTCAAAATTTTTATTCGTTCAGAAACTATAGGTCATTAAACACAAAATAAATTTTAAAAACTAAAATTTCTCAATTTTCTCGCGACGAAAATCTTAAAATTTTGGCTTCACTCAGGCCTTTAAGATAAAAATAAAATAATCTATCTTATAGAGAATTGTTCAGAGAATTTGATAAAAGAAACCGGATGTCAAAATTTTTATTCGTTCAGAAACTACAGGTCATTAAACACAAAATAAATTTTAAAAACTAAAATTTCTCAATTTTCTCGCGACGAAAATCTTAAAATTTTGGCTTCACTTTGGCCTTTAAGATAAAAATAAAATAATCTATCTTATAGAGAATTGTTCAGAGAATTTGATAAAAGAAACCGGATGTCAAAATTTTTATTCGTTCAGAAACTACAGGTCATTAAACACAATAAATTTAAAAAATTAAAATTTCTCAATTTTCTCGCGACGAAAATCTTAAAATTTTGTCTTAACTAAGGCCTTCAAAAAATTTAGAATAATCTATCTTATAGAGAATTGTTCGGAGAATTTAATAAAAGAAACCGGATGTCAAATTTTTTATTAGTTCAGAAACTACAGGTCTTTAAACACAAAATAAATTTTATAAACTAAAATTTCTCAATTTTCTCTTGAAGAAAAACTTTATTTTTTGGCTTAACAAATACCCTCAAAAAAATTTTAAAATAATCTAACTTATAGGGAATCGTTCTCAAAATTTGATAAAAGAAACCGGAAGTCAAAAATTTAATTAGTTTAGAAGTTATTGGTCATTAAACACAAAAAATATTAAAAAACTAAGATTTTTTCAATTTTGTCTCGTAGAAAATCGTAAATTTGGCCCTCAAATTTTTTTAAAAGTCATCTGTCTTATACAGAAATGTTCGAAGAATTTAATAATAAAAATTTCAAAACAATCTCAAAACTTTTCCCTATTTTCTACCATTTGACTGGGTTACCTCTGTACATAATCCGTAAAATAGTACACTTATATAATTTTTCTTTTCAATTTTATTATTATTCCCGGTACTAAACACGTCACCTCTGAAAGCAACAGTGTTCTCTCTGTATCTATTCTATAGAAAATAATGTAAAACCATTTTATTTAATCATAATAAGAATATATAATTAAAATGCGTAAATTATTTTGTGCGTTAACCACTTTTGTGTGTCTGGAGTTGTTGGACTGGTTATTATGGCATAATATTTAGCTTTAAGTGTCTACGTGTATAGTGCACATTATTCTCAACATTTTGAGCTATCATTGACGTGTCTACGTCATTCCGATCGAAAGTTATACGAGTTTATGTCTGCATATGATTTGCCATCCCTTAGGACCTTTTGGCCTCTCCCGAGGGAAGCAAGCGTCGGTAACCTTGGGACTTTCTAGGAGAGTTATACTACGTTATAAGGAACATCTGTGCAAAAAATTAGAATTCTATCTTCCATTTCCAGGTTAAATCTAGATTGACTGGGCTATTACTGAAACGCGTTATCGGCACACCCTACAATACTAACACCACGGGTTTAGCTTACACTTGCTCGCTTGTCTTAACGGCTGAGTACCACATTCACTAGGATTAGCTTACAATTGCTCGCTTGTCTTAACGGCTGAGTACCACATTCACTAGGATTAGCTTACAATTGCTCGCTTGTCTTAACGGCTGAGTACCACATTCATTAGGTTTAGCGTACACTTGCTCGCTTGTCATAACGGCTGAGTACCACATTCACTAGATTTAGCTTACACTTGCTCGTTTGTCTTCACGGCGGAGTACCACATTCACTAGGATTAGCTTACAATTGCTCGCTTGTCTTAACGGCTGAGTACCACATTCACTAGGATTAGCTTACAATTGCTCGCTTGTCTTAACGGCTGAGTACCACATTCATTAGATTTAGCTTACACTTGCTCGCTTGTCTTAATGGCTGAGTACTACATTCACTACATTTAGCTTACACTTGCTCGCTTGTCTTAACGGCTGAGCACCACATTCACTAGGTTTAGCTTACACTTGCTCGCAATTCTTAACGGCTGAGCACCATGTAATAACTAGGTTTAGCTTACATCAGCTCGCTTGTCTTAACGGGCCGAGCACGACGTTCGCACAGTATAATAAATTATAACCTAGAAATCCTCTGCCATTAGTGGTCTGTTTCATAAGGTTGTTCATATCAAATTGTGCTAGCGATTAATTTGAATTTACGTGGGTAGTAATACCAGGACTTAAATCTACTACAAGTACAGAAGTGATTTTATTTCACTTTAGTTATAATATATTGTTTCATAACTGATTCAAGTTACCTATGTACCTAGGTAGATAAATAACGAATACATGTAAAATATTTTAAAAAATCTACATAACAATTTTTTTTTTAATATGTGCCGAAACTTCGGTGTATTGTAAAAATAAAATTTTCATTGGGACTGCATTCTTGATTATCTTTTCCTTACATTCTACCAGTCGAAAAAAAAAAACATTTATTCATATTAAATGTACTTACTTCTTTGTTGACCACATAGAGATACTTTATTTATTTTTATAAATTACCTATTTAAACACTTTCACAAATAACACTGGACATATATCATTCTATTGCAATAAATAAAAATCTGATGTGGATACCACATGACTTCCTTATACGCCTAGGTGCGTTCGGTAAAAAACGTGTGGTGCAGTGCAGTGTAGTGTAGTGTGCCGTTTTATTTGGTGCAAATAGTGCATTAAACTAATATCCGAGTCATCCGAACGCTTTGGTGTTAAAAGTGCATTTAGGTAGCTGTCAACTGCTGTAAATTATTTCAACCTTACTTTAACATTGTGTGAATGTGATGAAAGTGTAAATGTTTAATTAAAATATTTAAGTATTTGTATTGTAATAATGAATTATCAAAAGTTTGCTGCTGTGATCCTTTTTGGGCGTGATATGTTTTTTGAAGATTCAGAAGTTGAAAATGAAACAGTTTTGGAAAAAGTATAAAACTATGCAGAATTTACAGTTCCAAATATGACTGGATGACAATTTCAAATGCATTTTCGGATGAACCCGGAAACATTTGAAGATTTGTTTTACAAAATGCATTCTACTTCTACTGAAGTAAAAATATGAGGTGATTAACTAGAAGCAACATGAGTCTCAAATACAAAATTTGAACTTTCTACGACATACCGTATTTTATATATGCGAAAAATACCAAATAGTGCCCCTTTGGCACGGACGATCGCAACCAAAAATAAGAGGTGCACAACTAGATGTTATCAGTCCTAAATACAAAATTTAAACTTTCCACGTCTCACCGTATTTGAATTATGCGACACACATACGTCCGTACGTACAGACGTCACGACGAAAGTAGTCGTAATGAATTCAGGAAAAGTCAAAATGGATATTTCCGTCAAAATCTGAGAACCGAAATTTTTCACGATTACAATACAGGAAGTATTTTACTTCGTAAAAGGAAGTAAAAACACACAAATATAGTTTTTTTGTCCATAGCGTAAGTTCATTTTGGATAATAAAAATATTTTCGGACAGAATTACATACCTATTAATAAACAAAATTTCTTTGTGTATAATTAGTTTTATAACCTCAGACAAGTACTTTATGAGCTCTTTGTTCAATTATATTTATTAATTATAGGTTTTTGTAAATGTATTACTTTAAGAATGAATTGTAATAGTCTAAGAGCTGGCTACATAAAAAGTGCTTTTTTTCTGGTACAAGATTAATTTCTTTTGAAAAACGTACCTTTGGTATAGCTGAACACAAATCGGCGTGTCTGCCATCGCGAAAAAAGTAGAAGTCAAAAGCTACAATTTGTATATCTCACATTTTCATACATGTTTGGAGAACAGCAGTACGAAGTAGTCTTCGAAGACTGCTTCGTACTGCTTCAAAGACTGCTTCGATGCGTCTCGGCCGCGAATTTTCGCGCGACGCGCTATGTTCAGAAGCATTTTTAGCAATGTTCTCCAAACTTGTATGAGAATGTGAGATATACAAATTGTAGCTTTTGACTTCTACTTTTAGATGCCGTTTTCAAAATTTAAATCGGACGATTTAGCCAATATTTACGCATTTTGCAAGATTAGGGTATAAATGGTTTATAACGCGATTGTGCAAAAACTATTAAAGCGACAAATTTCATCTTTCGGCAGTTCAAAATACATGTTATTGGCTATCATTTCCCGCAAAATTAGTCCTTAATATTGAAAATTAACGGAGATACGAATTTTTGAAAAAAGGTCCATTTTGAGCGTTTTTCCGGTTTTTCTCGGCGAAAAATGCTGGGATCGGAATTTTCCAAAAACCATTTTGTAGGTTTTTGCATTCTCTACAAACGGTCTTTTATGAGTAACGCGATTTATCCAGTACTTTTTATTATATTTGCAAAAAACGAAAAAAGGGCCTTTTTTAAATAATTATTGTTCAAACAAATTTCACAAGTAAAAAATTTGGCTGGTTTTTGGATTTTAGTAATCTACAGGGTATCCCCGAAGTCATGGTGCAAGCAGTTTTCTGTTAAATTTTATAATAAAAACACCCTTGATTTTTGCTATAATGTCTGGTCTATAATAACAAAGTGGAAAATTAACATTTTTTAAATTTTCCAACGGGGATCTCTTCTAAAGCCTTTCAAAAATAGCTCCAAGAAATGAAAATTTTTTTAGGTTTTTAGTTTATAACAATTATCAGGGTTTTTATATAAATTGAAAGCTTGTAAAAATTTGTTAATTAACAAAAGCATATCTAATAAAATAATTACGGGCAAAAAAATTTTTCAGTGGATTTTCGTTTATTCAAGTGTCATAAGGTATGTGATTTTTTTTCCTTCTTAATATTGATATTTATTGGATTAAAATTATTTGTATATTTGTTCAAGTGTCCGTACCGGTCGACGCGCTTTTAGCGCAATTTTCGCCTCTAAATTAAAGTTATAAATATTGGTGTTAGAGTTTTAGGAAATTTCCTGCTCTTTAAGAATCTTTTATCAAATTTCAGATATCTTTAATAGTTTCGGAGATATTTGCAAAAAACTAAACCCCCCCTTTTTTACTTAATTGTTTATAATTTTTGCAATTTTTGCCGGCCCCACTTCAAATTTTTCAAAAAGTTTCTAGAAATTATTCCGAATCGAATGAGCCCTGAATCATAATTTTCGGACTCAACTGACCAAAATGGCTCTTGTTTACTAGATTATATAGCGCGCTCTTTAAAGCTGTCTGTCAAGGCTTTATCCCCGGCCTTTTTGTCAGCCATTTTGTAATTTGTTATCTTAATGTTTAAATAATAAAATAAAATAGTTTTTGTTCTGGTACCTCGTGATGTTTTTTTTCATTAATTTTACACCACTTTGGGCTGTCTGCCGGCACTTTAGCCCCTAGCAAAGTGTCTGCCAATATTTTTCCGCGTCTCCTCAATATAAATACAAGCTTTTTCCATAATTAGAATCCTTGTACCTTATAATGTTTTTCACACCAGAATTTGGCCTGTTCAACCGTAAGCCCCTGCTTTCAACCCCGGCTTCGCGATGGCAGACACGCCGATTTGTGTTCAGCTATACCAAAGGTACGTTTTTCAATAGAAATTAATCTTGTACCAGAAAAAAGAACTTTTTATGTAGCCAGCTCTCCGTCTATAATTTCTTTCATGTCACTAAAATTTAGCGTTGCAAATGCCACAAACGTATATTAACTATATATCTGCCATTTTTTTGAAACTGTCGCTTTTATTTCAAGCGCCAAAAGTATCGTGGTGATCGTGCACATAAAATCTACACTGTCTGAGGTAGGGCTGATGGTGTTACCACCATACACACTACACGACTTTTACCGAACGCAACTACTTGTGTACGGTCTACACAAAATGGAATAAACGAACGACTTCGGTGTACATTGTTTAAAAAGTGCACACGGTGTTGAATAACCGAACGCATCTATACTGTTCTTACTTTTCTTAATAACTAAAATGTAAAGAAATATGTTTATTTTTTATTTGTTCAAACACATGTGCATTATTATTATATAATAATTTATTTATCACTGTTTTCGTCGATTTTCCATTTGTACCTAATTTAATTCAAGATTTAAAAAATTTATTATTACTTATTATTGCATTCTATATATCTTTCCTGGATGTTTCTAAATTTGTGATTAAAATTTGTAGGTTGTGACGTTCTCGTTCAGTGTTACAGTTTAATTAATAATCCGGTTAGCACGACGAAAATATATATTTTATTTTCGTAATACATTGTCAAGATTCAAATTCAAAATTAACAATGTATTCATGTTTTATAAACAACTGGCTACTATGTTAATTACAAAAAAAAATGAAACAAATTATATATATTATATATAATATCGGGATGCCGATCTACGATCTGGTCTCATTAGTCAAACTCTCGCTTTGTTTTATATCTTACTTTATCTTATGCTATAAAATGACTAAAAATTGCATGTATGTATTTTTTCCGGTCATCTTAACTTTTATCTATCCCCGATGAAAATAAATTATAAAATTGTCTTTCAACATCATTTTTGTGATTTTTTTTGTGAATTTATTTTTTGATCAAATGACTACCAATTTAAAAGGATGTTGGAATGGTTACTTAGTTGAAATAAAATTAAAACATTTTTAACACAATAAATATTATTTAATAAATTATACATAATAATAAATTTTAAAATAACAAATGATTAATAAAATTTTTGAAAAACCAGCAGTAAAACATAAACAGAAGTTAGTGATTTTAAGTATTAAAAGCTAATTTGAAGATTTTCTAACGTAAAGGCTTCCAAATTTTCAAGGAAAAAATCTTCATCTTGGTAAACATCTGGTACGGTATTATTCTGCATTAGGTATGGCCATATGTACCATGTTATTTAATATGTCCATAGGTAGAGTTTTTGACCACCTCACATCAGGTAAGAATTTATGTGGGAATCAAAAATTTTATTTAACAGGTATAGTCATTGGTAACATTCTTGACCACCTCACATCAGGTAAGAATTTATATGGGAATCAAAAATTTTATTTAATAGGTATGGCCATAGGTACCATTCTTGACCACCTCACATCAGGTAAGAATTTATATGGGATTCTAAAATTTTATTTAATAGGTATGGCCATAGGTACAATTCTTGACCACCTCACATCGTGTAAGAATTCATGTGGGAATCAAAAATTTTATTTAATAGGTATGGCCATAGGTAGAGTTTTTGACCACCTCACATCAGGTAAGAATTTATTTGGGAATCAAAAATTTTATTCAAAAGTATGGCCATAGGTACCATTCTTGACCACCTCACATCAGGTAAGAATTTATATGGGAATCAAAAATTTGATTTAATAGGTATGGCCATAGGTACCATTCTTGACCACCTCACATCGGGTAAGAATTCATGTGGGAATCAAAAATTTTATTTAATAGGTATGGGCATAGGGACCGTTCTTGACCACCTCACATCAGGTAAGAATTTATGTGGGAATCAAAAATTTTATTTAATAGGTAGGTATGGCTACAGGTACCATTCTTGACCACCTCACATCAGATAAGAATTTATATGGAAATAAAAAAATGTATTTAATAGGTATGGCCATACGTACCATTGTGTCTGCTGTGGGCTATAAATACGTATACTCATCCGGGGAAAAATTTGAGCAGCCCACTCAAAAATTCAAGTTGCCCACTTTAAATATTTGACCTGGCTACGGGCCTGTGACCACTTCACATCAGGTACGAATTTATATGGGAATCCAAAATTTTATTTAATAGGTATGGCTATATGTACCATTCTTGGCCACCTCACATATGATAAGAATTTATGTGGGAATCAAAATTTTTATTTAATTGGTATGGCCACAGGTACCGACTTTGACCACCTAAGAACAGGTAGGAATTTATATGGGAATCACAAATTTTATTTAATAGGTATGGCCATAGGTAGAGTCACAGCGCGGCAATTAGATACGCTCAGAAGTGTATACAGTAAAATAATCGAGTAGACGTGGCATAGGCGTGGTCTAGTGTATTTTTGAACAGCGAAAAACTCGTTGAAAACGAGTTTTCTGGAAAATTTGAGTTAGTCTGTCTATGGCACACCGGTCGAGGAGCATCGAGGAACTCCACGATGAAACGACAGAACGCACCCG
This sequence comes from Agonum fuliginosum, assembly GCA_947534325.1. Taxonomy (NCBI): domain Eukaryota; kingdom Metazoa; phylum Arthropoda; class Insecta; order Coleoptera; family Carabidae; genus Agonum; species Agonum fuliginosum. The sequence goes on from OX384032.1 coordinate 25,475,043, forward strand.
TCCGCGATGGATTTCTATTTCATCGGTGACAAATACATCAAGGTTTTGCGCGAAATCAGATACAAAAGATACGTCTGAAATGAGACACATTCGTTTCATCGAGGAACAACTCGATGCAAATAGTGGCGCCCCTATTTTTCGTCGAGGACGGGGTGCGTTCTATCGTGTCATCGAGGAGTTCCTTGATGCTCCTGGACCGGTGTGCCATAGGCATAAGGTTGAAAACCTCTTTTATACCAACTCTCGAGAAAATCGGAAAACGAGTTTTCTGGTAAATTTGAGTTAGTCCGTTAGATTCCTGAGGTTGGAAACCTCTTATATTATATACCAACTCTCGAGAAAATCGGAAAACTCACTGAAAACGAGTTTTCTGGCAAATTTGAGTTAGATTCCTGAGGTTGAAAACCTCTTATATACCAACTCTCGAGAAAATCGTTAGAGCCGTTTACGAGATAGCATGACCGTAAAAATATACAATTCCTTCCTCACTTATTAGAATAGATTATCATGTCAACTGGCAATATGCCAAATGTATGGTTTGACAATATCAGTTTTCTCGATGTAACATTCTTTTGGCACGGATGATCGCAAAAACAGGTGATCAGCCAGATGCAACATGAGTCTCAAATACTATATTTCAACTTTCTACGACATACCGTTTTTTATTAATGCGAAAAATACGAAAAAGTGCCCCTTTAGCACGAATGATCGCAACCAAAAATAGGAGGTGCACAACTAGATGTTATAACAGTCCTAAATACAAAATTTCAACTTTCTATCTCACCGTATTTGAGTTATGCGACACACATACGTCCGTTCGTACGTACAGACGTCACGACGAAACTAGTCATAATGTATTCAGGAAAAGTCAAAACGGATATGTCCATCATAATCTGAGAACCGAAATTTTTCGAGATTACAATACTTCCTTTTTACTCTATACAAGGAAGTTTATTTCCCTACTGTTAAGTGACCTATCAGTTAGGCTAGAGCAATGAACTATTATGATTTAGACGCCACATGGCATTGCAGATGTAGAGCTTGTTTTGAAGCAGACACTTACTTGGGCGAGGGAACGGGACGTAGACCGCGTTGATAATGCGTGATGCCTAGTTTACTGTAATGTTGTCGTGTTTCTAGAGTACCTAAATAGACTATTTAGGTACTCTACGTGTTTCTGTTTACGTTATGTGACAAGCGTCTCGAAGGTTAGGATTTATTATTGTTTTATGTTTTGTGAAACACTTCTTAAATTCTGTTTTGTGTCAAATACTCGTAATATTTTTCAGTAGTTTATATGATAGTTACAAATTCTATATTTAGTTGAACTTAAAACATTATCATGGTTAATCATTGTGTTATACCAACGTATCAAGAGTTTTCGGCTTCAAAAAAAGAAAATACCTATGTCATTTAGTGTGGAAGTTTTTCTGTAGAAATAATAATACTAGATCAGAAACTGCAACTAAAAGTGATTTCAGATTTTCAATGAGCCAAGCTAGACGAGATCAATGGCTGCAAGCCATACAAGCTATACCAAAATAATTCTACCAAACATCTTTATTATTTTAATCAAATATAATTTAAGGTTAACATTTGAAATAAACAGTACTCTTGCTAATATATTATAGTACCTACAAAAGGTAAAAAAACGTCATCTTTAGATTTATCTTTATAACTGTCATTTAAATGTAAAATCATTTATAAAATATTAAATAATACATAATCACCCCTGTAAAATTTTAAACAAAAAATGCGTACATATTTTTAACTTGCATTTCAAAGTGAATTTTGTTGTAGGTTTGAATTATTTCATCTCACAGACACTTTAGAATTATTGTATTACACGCAACCCGCACTGCGAGCTAGGTCTTAATCCCTTTACCCCACCTCAGGAAGTGACTGCTTCAAAACAAATAATGCGACTATGCGGTGTCTAAATTATAATAGGTCATTGGGCTATAGCTATTACTAGGTGCCTCTGGCGGTCTCTGTTAAACGCACCCCCGACGCAAGGATGCTGAGACACTGGTACCGTGCGACAACTTGGAGACAGCCGGGCATAACTTCATATCTTTATGTTGGTCAACACGATATTTGTGAAATCATTTAAAGGTGCATCCTCACTAAGCCGATTGGTAAGGCCGATTCGTGTGAGGACGGAACCGTTGGCTTTGGCATCGTGCCGATCCATCCCGAGCAGTGGCAGTAAAAGATCAAAGAAAGCCGCGCAGCAGTGCCGACCGGCATAGTGTGGATCATTACATTATAAATAATAACAAATTTCAAATAATATGAACCTCTAAATGCCCATTGGCAACATCAGTTGCCAAAGAAATTCCATACCCAAAAAATATGTAAAATATAATTAAATTTCTCGATATTACATGTAAACTTATGTATCTTAACTAATATGTAAAGATATTATGAACAAACAAAATTCCACTACATGTAAAAGTAACATTTTTTATAAAGACGCGCAATCGCTTACTATTGTGCTCGCACTTACGCAAGAAAGGATTGGTCTATTCGACTGTAAGTCAATTTTACCTGTGAACCACTGAAAATAATATGAGCTAAGAATCAACGCAGAAGTAGAAAATATAATTTTGTAAGTATAAATATTTTTGAATTGTTTATTAAACTGAAATTAGAATACGGAGGTTGGAAATATGAATAATGGACCGTTGCAATAAAAAAAATTAAAACTTTATGGCAACTTATGTTACCGGGTTTTAATGGGTTAAAATAAATTCTGGTCATGCAAAACCAAAAACTACCTACCTACTTCGTCAATATCCTCGATTACCCGGCGCACCAATTCACCTCTTGTCATTGATATTCATTATCCACGTTTACACGTGTGGCAATATTCCTGCGCCACGCTGCCTTACTCCAGTAAAAAAACGCACGCAATACGTTCGTAACCAAGTGTGTCGCGGGGAAGGGCAACAAAGCCTCGGAGAAATCAGCCGCCCACAACTCTCAGCGCAGTAAAATTCATACATTGCTACTTGCCTTGCACCCTGATACAAAGGTATGACTGAAATGTGATTGTGGGAGAAAGTATAAGAGATAAGTGATTGTGATGGAAAGGTGCACTGAAATCAGGATAAAATTTCCCTGGACAATATCTCACGGACAATATATCTCAGAATAATAATCGTTTATATTGTTTATCGCAGGCAATGTTTTTAATTTAAAAATGATTAAATGAGTCTGCAGTGGAATTAATTAGTAATTTATAGGCACTTACGTTTTTCACGACGATTAAATTGAAGCTAGCTTTATTTTGCAATTTCGAGTTTCGTGCATGTGTGATAATCAGTAGCGCATCCGAGATACTGACGCAGGGACGTTACTAAGGTATCTAGGTCGGCCAAAAAATATAATACATAAAGCATGCTTTAGATTTATAAAGTATGCAGCTTCATGTCGTATTTTAATAGATTCTCTTTTTTTAAATATAGTCACTTTAGCTTTAATAAATTTTACGCCTAGCTTCGTTCGGCATTCATCTCCATTTCCGAAATAAACATTACACTAAACAGTGTGATCCATCTTAATATTTTATTGGCCCACTTTTAACGCATCTAGAAAAATATCCTAGTTACATACCTACTTGTATTGGTGTCTCGTTTCTTAGAAAGATCTTCGACCTTCGAATGTCAAAATATTCTTATTATTAATAGTTATTATTACATGTGTTCATCGTTATTTTGTTTTTAATGTATTAAATATTTTTTGACCTGTCTGACTTGTTTGTAAAATTTTGTTTTAAAAAGTGTTTACAAACATAATAACTTTAAATAAAACCTCTCGACCTACGGTCTTGGGATTTAAAACACTCGATTATGGGAGTCCATAGGCAAGAAAGGACATTTGTCTTTCTCCTGGATTTTAAAAATAATATGGCTCCAAATTTTAATTGTTTTTTCCATAGCTTATGTTAAAGTCAAACTTTAACAGCAAAAGGCTGGAAAGAAATTAGGTTGCTATATGATACCAACATCATGAGAGAAATGTCACATTTACTTCCATGGAAGCTAAGTAATTACTTCTCTCCCGGAGGAATTGAACAAAAAGATTGCTTCTGTAAACTTCTAAAGTATACAACAAATTTTTGCAGTAAAGAAAATACCACCATAATGTCTTGTAGAGTAGGTACCTAATATCTTTGTCATCAATGTAAAGTCACATCCGCTAAATTTTCCAAAAGTTAGATTGCTTAAGTAAGCGTATGGCCTTACGTCACAAAAGGAAGTTATGTTGGCTCCTTGGCAGTTTATGAAGAGCAACTGCAGGTGTAGATAAGGTTGGCAGGCTGTTGAAGAAGAATAGATTCGGCAGTCGGCTACCAACTTTTATAGTCATGACATCATTTTCATCAATCGGTCTTTGTTACATTAAATTTGTGTTAATTATATTATTTGTACTTATTATTGTTAAATTAATTAATTTCATTATACAGGATTCGCCAGTGAAATGGAAAGATTTGATGTGGGGCTTAGAGCTCGTAGGGAGGTGGTGGGAGGAAGATCGCCGACTCAACATTATCAGCGTGGTCTACCATTTAGTTTACAATGGATAATTGGACTGGTGAACAGCGGGTTGCCAGTCAAATGGAAAGATTTCAAAATGTAATTAATTTAAAAAGAAATATTTTTTATTAATAATGTGAAGTACAAAATTAGCAATTTAAATTATTTTCCGAATACAACGATCAGTAAATGTTCTCCATTGAAATTGATGCATTCATGAAGTGGGGCCTGGAAGTTCAGCATGACCTCTCGCAGCATATTAATAGGTCTCGTGTTGAATACGTTGTTTGAGGGCCGTTTACCGTAAATAAATTTTAAAAGTAATATTCATTGTCATTTTGACATTTGGGAAAAAATTAGCAGTTCAACAATAACCGATAATACACTCTTGGTGTTATTTGATGTAACAAAATTCACTAAAGCTCCAGTGACGAATTATATTCGAAATTGTTCAAATTATTAACTATATTTCTAAAACAAAACTTCTTTGTGTTCAAGAAAGAATTCTATAAACATGAGGAAAGTTTATTTATGGGGTCGCCACTAAGTCCTACTTTACCTGAACTATTTTTAAAACATTTTTAAAAATGTATTTTAGAAGAAGTTGACGAGTTCTCAGATAATATTGATCTTTGGGTTCGCTATGTCGAAGTCGATGACGTACTTAGTTTACTCAAAAATTAACAGATTTTCATAATAAATTTAATAACCTACATTCTAATATCAATTTTACTTTGGAAATTGAGCAGTGTAACATTTATACTTAATGTTTTATTTATTCAAGAACCATTTACAATTATTCAATATTCAAATAACATAATCTTGTTTACATGCGGAACTGTCATTCTACACTAGATGATGATTATCTGCCATGAAGCTAGCTGCAATGCCTAAATCTACAACTTCATGTCACATGTCCCCTTTAAAGTTAATTATTACAATTTACAAACTTATTTATAGCAATAGTAGTCCTTGAACTTGACCGGTGTTTTAATAGTTCTTTTGGTCCTGGCAGTCACTTTTTCATTTCCCACGACTTGGTTAGTGGACTGCGTTTGCTGATTATCCGATTCTTGAGCTTTGGACCTGGGCTCATTGTTTGTATCTTGCGTTGGCTTACTTACATCTGATTGTTGCAAATTCTCTTCAGTACTATGATCTTTGGTTTCTTGATCACTTCTCTTTTCTTCCGATACTCGTCTTGGTCTTAAAAAACTTCTATTTCTTCTATATTCTCTGCCTTCTTCCGTTTTAACCCAATAAGAGTCCAGATGTTCATCAAATTTGGTTACTTCAGCTGGTATCCAATTTTTTGTTTCTTTCTGAAGTAATACAGATTGTCCTACTTCCATTCTTTTTAAAGGTACTGCTTTGCTGTCATTGTATAGTTTTTGTTTATTTTGATTCATTTTTAGCTGAATGTTTATCTCTTTTGTGTCAAATTTAGGTTTCAGAGCAACATTCGTTGATGGTAAGTTGGATCTGAGTATTCTACCCATTAATATTTCACATGGAGCTGGTAGATTATGTTTTGGAGTTGTGTTATTGGCTTTTCCAGCCAAACGCAATATTTGTTGGTTGCTTGATGAAGCTGCTACATTCAATTCCTCTCGCGTTAATACATATGAAACCTACGATCATGAAAAATTTGCATTGCTTAGAAATCTACGAGCTTCTTGGAAAGAGAAAGATATTGTTGAGCTTACTGTTCATGGTATTGTAGAATCAGACGTGCGAAATACTGTAATAAATCGTGACTGTCAAACAGGGTCCTATTTCCTTAGTTATCTGACTACCTTTGTTAAGCCGCTTAATACGTGAAGAAAGACAGGTAGATAATATTTCTCGGAAGTCGTTATCCCGATAATAATGCTAGAGAACGGTCTCTTCCAAAGTGGTTTACTTGCGGCAAACTCGGTCACATTCGCACAAATTGTACACACGAAAGAAAATCTTCAGGTTTTTGACAATTCTCAAATCCTTCAAATCATCGCAAGATAATGATAAACCCAATACTATTAATAAATGTTCGTTCTGCGGTAAGGACGAGCATACCATTGATAAGTGTTATACTAAGTCATCTATTGATAAACGCAAGCGCGATAATGTTTGTTAATAACTACGTAACGTACACTATGTTCCAAATGTTCTGCCCCAGAGATTGGAAAACCCCCGTTGATCTGCAACCATTGTAGCACCATTCGTCAAAGTATTAGAAATACGGCCTTCTTTGATCGTAGAAAAAGACAACAAGTGAAAGATAGAAATAGCAGCGGACTAACCCAGGTATAGGGTAAATAGTGTAGAACAATTATTGCTTTGGGCTAGGATTTAGTTCACTGTTAGAGAAGAACACATTCTCCATAATTTTATTTCTTAATATTTGGTCACCTGAGTATCAAACATATGAAAATTTTAATACATGTTGCAAGAATATAAATGTGTTGTATCATGTACGAGGGTTGTCCGGAAAATAAGTACCGTTTCATTCTACTGCCACCGTAGCGCTTGTGTCGCAGTTCCGCGCAAGCTCACTCGTCTCTCTGGTTCATTGGTCATCCACTGATACCATTATTAGCCGGTTTATGTTGTGTTTACATTTGATAGTAAGCGTTCAAAATGTTTAAGACAATACCAGATCCCGCCGACCAATGTTAATGACGAAACACGCTGTGGGCGGCTTTCTGTTATCAATGATGAGTTGGTTCGTCCATCATTGAACTGCCTAACCCACTTTCTCACCATTCCGTCCGTCATTACATTTTCCCCATAAATCTCTACAAGTTGATGATGAACATCATTCTTTGCGTTCAAAAACCGTATTACAGAACGCACTTCACAGTCGGCGGGATCTGGTGTTGTCTTAAACATTTTGAACGCTTACTATCAAATGTAAACACAACATAAACCGGCTAATAATGGTATCAGTGGATGACCAATGAACCAGAGAGACGAGTGAGCTTGCGCGGAACTGCGACACTAGTGCTGCGGTGGCTGTAGAATGAAACGGTACTTACTTTCCAGACAACCCTCGTATTTTTTAACAATAACTTTATTGAGATTCATGGTCTGTTATAATTATTTCTTTCCAGTTTCTAAATTTTATTACCTATTTTTTATGTTGTTTGTTTATATTGTTATTTATTCATTATTTTTAAATGTGTTGTATCAGTATCATGTAAGTTGGCAATCAAGTTATGATAATAACTTCTTAAGTTGCATGTTGCTTTATTATTATGTTCAACTTTTGTTCATTGTCTATCTCTAGACAACAAAATAAAAAAGTAATTGTTCAATTAAAATAAAAATAAAATTGTATCATTATGTGGATGGCATCTAATAAGATATTTTCCACTAACTTTGCTACACATGTCGATATTACGAAGTTTTTGATGTAAATACGCCGGCGTACACCGGCACGGTTCCTAAAGAACAGCCACTTAAAATTAAGCGTTTATTTTTAACAATTCGCCGCCGCCACTATCAACCTCAACGCTGCACAAGTCAAATTGTGTGTTAATTAATGTAGGTACTGATTAAACATTCAAATATTTACTGTGTATCGAGTTATGAAATAAAAAATCGTGTGGTGATCATTTTTTATAATATTGTAATTTTGCCCGGAAATTATTGCTAAAACTGATACTTCGATTTTGTTCTATGTAACTTTTGTATCATACTTATTGTTATTATGTATTTAATATAAACTAAATTAAAATATTGAAAATGAAATTACTAATCATAAAAATAATTAACTTAAGATTTTTACCTCTCGCCTAGAGAGGTATAGGGATCGTGAAAAAATTCGATGTCGAGATTTTTGTCATTAAGCACGTTTTAGCACCTTTAGAACCTATTTTGACTATTTTCACGATGATGTCTGTGTGTGTGTCTGTGTGTGTGTCTGTGTGTGTGTATGAAAGTCTGTATGTACGCCTACTATAGCCTTTCGTCCCGGTTCATTATCTGAAATTCTACTGAACATAAAATTCTAATATTTTACATTATATATTTATATATGTTAATGAAGAGCTGAAAAGATTTTGGTAAAAATCCACCAACCGGAAATGGTACTTTTCTTGTAGCACTATAACATTTTTTGCAAAAATTGTATAAAATAATGCGATTGTTACAATTTGACATACCACACATGAAAGAAGAAATTACATTGTACAATATTTAATCTTACTTGTTTCTATATCTTTAACCAATAAAGAAATATAATTTTTTTAAATATATAATTTTACCTACCACGATTTGTGAATCACGAAATAGAAATAAAATTTAAAACAAAAATAAAATTGTCAATGTGACAGATAAAGAGATGTCTGTGGCAAGGAGGTTTCTCTGTGGTGTAGGGCATGTGTAGAGTGTGGTGTAGAATTTTGAAATGTTGGATATAGTATAGATATTAAATGGACATAGTATTATGTAAATATGGTATTTATAAAATAAAATTACATATTAAACTAAGAGCTGATTAAATTTGTGAAATATATAATTTATTTACCTACATAATTATTATAAGTCCATTATGCATTTTAAAATAATATAATGTATGATTATTTTATATTATTATATCAAATGTTATACGGTGTTGTATTTTATTTATATTAAAGCTTAATATTTGGTTAAATAATAATACTTCAATGTCAAGGCGAGAGGTATTGTAACGGCCACGTCAGATTTTTACTTTTAAAATAAAGTGAAACTCGACAGAGGTTGGTATATAAAAATGTTGGAGTAGTAATCTCCTATAAAAAACTCCTCGTTGCATGGACGTTCTGAACTATCTAAGAATGTAGTTTTTATGACTCTTTAGTGATTCCTAAACTTTCAATTTTTTTTTCACTCATTCGATACTTATAGCTCCGTCCCGGGTCTTTTGGGAAACCCTGTATACTAAAATAAAGTTTCAAGAATAAATTTCAAGTAATGATCACCTTATTTAATAAATTTTCAAATGAAATTTTTATAGTAAACATAAATATAGCATATGGCACCTTAAATTGAAGATTATAAATAAGTGAGTCCAAATCTTAAAAACGGTTTATTTTGAATAACTTAAATGCCAAATTTTAATTCCCAGTGCATTTCTGTTCTGCATTCAATTAACCCCAACTCTAGAAAACAATTGCATATAATTTAGTGAGCATTTAGTAGTAGTAAAGTAGTCTCATAAGGCGCTAGTAAAACACTTGTGTTGAACAGCAAAGTATGCAAACTAAATCCCACCGACTGACTTTGTACATCTTCGGAATACACATTAGGGAGAACTTTACAATCGTGAACACTGAACTGAGCGTTGAACGGATTGGCTCTGAACATGAACGGAATGCTGAGAATTCCACACTGCCGCTGCCCACGCTTATTTAGGTCATTAGGGCCAATTACGAGAAGAAATGGGAAGAAAACGGCAAGAAAAAACCTACCACAATGCAAATACGATGGCTTTATAAGAAAGAGGAATCTAAAGAAAATTAGAGAAAAATACACATTACATACAAACCTCACATAATCACTCTTTTTACCTCTCGCCTCATATTCTATAAGAGAGGTATTGTAATGGGTCAAAATTTTCGAGTATGAGTTTTTGGTGGATAAGCACGTTTCAGGGTCTCTAGAATACGAATTTACTATTTTCACGATGATGTCTGTGTGTGTGTGTGTGTGTGTGTTTGTGTGTTTGTATGAACCGAGGATTTTTCGTCCACGATAACTTAAAAAGTATCAAACCGTTTATAACCAAATTTCTTATTTAAGGTTTTGATAAGTATCTTAACACCGGATAACATTTTGGTAGAAATCTGCAAACCGGAAGTAGTACTTTTAGAAGTTTGGAAAAGTTTTCCTTAAATATATTGGTACATTATTTATTTATGACAATTTTTGCAATTAAAAATAAAAGAAATTGTGATTATCTATGTGTACAGTTAATTATAAATACAAATTGCTGAATCTGGAAGTATTTAACAATAAAATAAAGTACAATTAATATTCTATCTTGTTGTCCATGATATGAAATTTGTTTCTACATAAAATTTGAATTATTATGACAGTGACAGTACAGTTGACATCTTTTGCTTGCATATTGGTTTACATTATCGTTTACATATTACATGAAGATGAAACTATTAAAATGTAAGTAAAACTATTTATTAGATTAGTAGAATAAGCAGAATTAGGCGAGAGGTCGTGTGGTGGCCACAGCAGATTTTTTCCCAATATGGGTGTAGCTGTGCCAGTTAAATAAACATGTTTTTATCTCGTGTGCTCTGTGTACTCATGGCATAAAAAATTTATTGGGTGATTTCTGTACCTACTTGTAATTGATATTTTTGCACCCAATAAGTCCAAATGTTAATGCATGCATACATAATATCACGTCTTTTTTCCAACTTATGAGTCGTTCATGATTTCATCAGGGATTGGCATTTACGCGTAATACATTTATTCCGTAAAAATATGTAAAGTATATAAATAACGTAAATAATGTAGAATTATAGTTTTAGCTGTCAAAGTCTCAAAACTTGTGAATGTTTGCTTCGTTGCGAGTGGTAATTATTTAAAGATAATTATGGTGGGATAAGATTAATCTATGTAATAATTTCAATTTTTCTCAAAACTTTCTTTTTGACTTAAGCAAAACAGTTCAAGTACTGTAATTGTCTTTTTTACATAACTTACATAATTACCGTGAGTTTATTTTAACATGAAACATGTGTATATCATATCCATGGTTACGAATTTGACAGCAATGTATTAGAGCTTTTTAAAATGAAACATAGGGAATCAATTTGATTTTGTTAATTGCTGTCAAACTGCTGTTACCTGGAAATACGATTTGTTCTTGGAACAATTAAAAGTTTATGTTGAAAGCGTTCCTTGGAACTATTATAGCTGTCCAAATATTTTATATTATTCAAGAATAAATACAGTTAAATAGATTCCCTATGTTTCATTTTAAAATTCCATGTTTCACGTTAAAATAAACTCACTGTACATTATTTACGTTAAAAAGTCGTTAATTTGATAAATGTAAAAATTAGTTTTTTACGCGTAAAAAATAACGTACCTAGGAATAATACGTGAAAATGAGGTATAGTGTAAAATATTTATCTGTACCTATCTAGGCTGCAATATGTATATAAATATAATTAAATTTCTTTTGAATCAATGCGATTGACATGTTCTTCGGTAAATAAGGGACTGACATTTTTTTTTCAAATTAATTAATAGCAACGGCCGCGATAAGTATTGTACACAAATCTTTTACTCCGCTACCTGAATTACGTACATATGTCAATGTTAACATCTTTGACAATGAAAATACTTACTGAGTGCTAGCCAAAGTGGTGTCCAACCACGGCACATCGAACCACTCGCTATAAGTCTTGCTCCCGCAGCACTGAAACGTAATCTGCATATAATCGATCCTCCTCTTCGTCAGGGAATCATTCCTATATCGCTTCATAGCGGCCAGTATTTCATCATGGAGCCGATTGCCCATAGAACTATAAGTGTACGCCACGCAGAAGACGGAAAAGACAACCAGCACCACCACCAGGCACAGACTAACGACGACGAAGGCGAACTGCGCGGTGTTAACTGTCTGACTCCGGCACTTCCTGCACGCCTGCCACAGCACGTAGACGAGGCCCAGGTTCACCGGGAGACACAGGAAGCCGCAGATGAAGAGCACCATCGCGATGGCTGTACCGTTGCCGGAGGTCACTATGTCCATGAACCCGCCGATTGTCGCTCGCATCAACATGGCGCTGACCATGAGCGTGATGGCGTAAAAGATGCAGATGCCTGATGGACAAACATATAATTACGAAAAATGTAAAAACTTTTGATAAGAACGCTGACTTCGAAATTAAGATAATGGTTAAGTTGTTAATTGTATTTTAATTCCGATATTTCGCAAACAATTTTGTTGCTTCCTCAGGGAAAATTTAATAAAACATTATAAAATTTTGCAATTAATGCAATTAACTTCGTAGCAACAACATGTAGTTGTTATTCTTGCCAGCTGGGCAAAGTACCGAACAAAAGTACTTCAAGTACAATTACTAAGTAAGTACTTTTGTATTTTTAAATGTACAAATACTTTTTACCTCTCGCCTAGAGAGGTATAGGGATCGTGAAAAAATTCGATGTCGAGATTTTTGTCAATAAGCACGTTTTAGCACCTGTAGAACCTATTTTGACTATTTTCACGATGATGTCTGTGTGTGTGTTTGTGTGTATGTGTGTGTGTATGAAAGTCTGTATGTGTGCCTACTATGCTCTTTCGTTCTTATTCATTATCTCAAATTCTATTGAACATAAAATTCTAATATTTTGCATTATATATTTGTACATGTTAATGAAGAGCTGATTAGATTTTGGTAAAAATCTGCCAACCGGAAATGGTATTTTCTTGAAGCATTTTAACATTTTTTGCAAAAAATATAGAAAATTCTGCGATAGTTACAATTTATCATACGACATTTCAAAGAACAAATTATATCTTACAATATTTATTTAACATCTTGTCTATATATCTTACCAATAAAGGAAAATTATTTTTCAAAGATATATAATTTTCCTACCACGATTTGTAAATCACAATATAGAAAAAAAATTAAAAACAAAAATGAATATGTCAATGTGACAGGTGAACAGACGTATACACATTTCTGAAATGTTTGTGGTACCATTTTAAAAGAAATGTAAATATTATTAACTATAACATTATTTTCAAAAAGTTTGTAAATTTATTGCAAAATTATAATTTAAGAAAGCCTAACTAAAACCAAATTCACATAAATTACAGTGTTAAGGCGAGAGGTCGTGTGCTGGCCACATCAGATTTTTTACTTTCAATTTATTCGGTCAGTCTAGGATCTCCTTCATTTTTAAATTTTACCTTTAGTCAGTGGCAATAATTATCTTATGTATTTAATATTAAATTTGGCAATAAGTTAATTTTATCATTTTAAGGCATTGTGGCATTTTTAGGATACAAAGTTTTATAAAATTGTGTTTTTAAAATAATTTTTTCATTTCATAATAATGCAATTTTTGTTTAGAAATGTAATGAAGTGAACAAAATAAAACTATGGAAATTGTATTTCTAAACTGAAACAGAGCTCAAAGCAATTATTGTTCTACACTTTTGCTCTACCTGGCGTAATCCGCAATGATTCACCGAGAACTGCTTCTATCTTTCGCAAGCTGTCTTTTTCTACAACCTAAGAAGGCCGTATTTCTAATACTTTGACGAATGGTGCTACAATGGTTGCGGATCAACGGGGGTTTTCCAATCTCTGGGGCAGAACATTTGGAACATAGTGTACATCATTGAAGACACGCACTGGGCCTTTATAAAACTTCATTAATCCTGTCTCAAAACCTTCGCATCCTTTTTACACATTACACAAAAATTGCTTAGGTTCGTTGCCAGATTTAAGTACATTCTTGTATTTGTTGTTGCCTTTATGAAACACTGTGTACTTCTCCCAATAAAATCTGTAACAGCTCTTAAACGAAGGAACCATTTTAGTTCGTAATATCTCTTTATGGTAGGCTTCACTGATTAATAAGGACGCTGGAACAAATTTTAAATATACTACGTTTCCAAAATACTTTGATTCGTAAAAAATCGAGTATCATTACATAACTCCTGGCGTTCATCGTGGTAATGGTAAAGTCTAACTGTATATGCGAACTATAATGAATCCCCTCAGAATTGAACCTAGCATAAAGTCAGAATGGTCGAGTGGTATTTGGAAAGTCCAATTAGTTTTGAACACAACAATTCAAAAGACAACACAAAATACCCTCTTGCAGTTGCACTTTGGTCGTAAATAGTTCCACGGCACTCATATAAGCACTGTTACGTAACTTATCTCGTGATCTGACGCCCATGCGTAATAGAAAATTAGATCGGGAGCGTGCGAAAAATTTGCTACAAACGGATTCAAACAAACTCATTTCAAATTAATAATAAACGCAGGGAAACGAAACAGTTTTCTGTGGGAGATTTTGTTCTTATGCATTGCGACTCGAAAATGCACATTAGCAAAATGGACTATGAATTTATTGATCTATTTTAAATAATTATCGGTCTTAAGAATGGACGGTATGAATTAAACTAGATTTGAACGAATACTGTAACCAAAGCTGCTAAGGAGCCACTGAGACATTGGCCTGGCCGACTGGGTCCTAAATTGCGACATTGAAGAACTTCTGCACTTGTTTGAAACTGAAACCGGTCCATCTAATTCAGAATTTGATCAAGATGGTGAGTTGATTAAATGCTTGTATGATTGTTGTTGTTGCCGGTCTCTAGCCCTTGAGGTAGAGCCAAGGCAGTGGCTGCGGTCCTGCTGATTACAGTTGTTTGTGAGTTAGTCCGGTTCTTGGAATAGAAGAACCAAGTCGAGGGTTAACGCTCCAAACTATGTTTGAACCAGTGAAATTTACCAGCCTAAAATTGCTGATCAGAAACAAGTGTATAACTTTTTCTCTAAAAAAAATTAAATTGTTACAGCAAGTGATTCATCTACTTCAGGTGTTTCAACCGCCCCAACTACATCCAAAACATCACGCACTGAAGAAGCGTCCGAGTGATCTAACGAGAGACGAGAACTTCAAGAGCGAAGCTCAGGTCAGGGTTGGCCGTGATAGAAATAAATGAGTGCCCAGCAATAATTAAATATCGTTAGAAGTAATTAAATTTATTATAATGATGTGGATTACCTAATGTTATTTATGATTTATGTTTATTAATTTGTTTGTACATAATTAAATTTGATATGTTTTGTTATATGAATGGAATGTTACGATTTGTTACATAAATGTTTTTAGCCGTTTCTGACCAGCCGGTCTCTGTTCATTCTGGACGAAGCACTCGTGCTGTTCAGGTCAAATTGCCGCTAAGTTTTGGTTGATGAATTAAACGGTGTCGCAGATAGTCGAGATTATTATTATTATTTTAATTCCTTGTCCTTTCATTTCTTATAATATTTATATTAAGTAGGTACATAGAAATAAGACGGAAGAGAGGTCATGTGATGGCCACATCAGACTTTTTAAAATAAATTAACGGTATTTGAAACTATATTACTGTATTTTGTATTTAAAACCCTCAAAATACATTCGGTATTTGATATTTCAAGTATTTAAATTTTACGAAAACAAAATAAAGTATTTCAAATACTTTCTACAAGTATTTTGCCCTCCTTTGGTTTTAAGTATTATAATCAGAGAGTAGATTATTTAAAACATTTGATAGGATATTTATTAAAATCACGATTAAAATTTAAAACAAATCTCAGTTAATTGCAATAGCAAAAGATAAAGAGACTAAGAATATATCTACTTAAGAGGCTATACTTCTTGAGTGCAATAAGAATCAGAATTCGCGATTCTGGCTATATTGCTCAAAATAAAAATCTGAAATTTTACATTAGTAACGAGACAAAGCATTGTTGAATTGACAAATTCAAACTATATATTGTTCCGGCAACAATTATAGATAAAAAGAAATTAAACACTAGAATTTCGTGAGGATCTCATGAATATACTATAAAAGTTATCATTGAGTTTAAAGACAAAATGAGTAGAAGATAGATGTAAAAAGGGCAGATAAACAATAAAACTAAAATTTAACAACATAATTGCATAAATTATATCTAAACTTGTACAATTTTCGCCGAATTTCGCATAATTATTAAAGCCAAACTAATTACATTAATTAAAGATTTTGAAGATTCCGCACTTTTAGTATTCTTCTTTAATCTACATACAAAAATTCAACATCATACGTATAACAGTATTAGATTGAGATCCTCACAAAAATTACACGTTTTTCAATGCGTATTATTGCCATGCAATAGGCTCTTAACATAATATTAAATATTATGTAATCAATGAAATTATTTAATATAAAAATATTTATAAAGAAATTCTACTCAGGATGTTTTTCTTGGTCTAGTCTCAAATATATATTTTAGATTTTGTTGGACTAGGCCGAAAAAATAATATATTTTTTACAATTAAATGCAAATGACGCTACAGCTCAACACACAGTAATTGTTTCGCAATTTATTAAAAAATTTCTCCTTTAACATAGTTTTTCGGGTGGTTTCTGACTTCAATTAAAGGTTGGTTCACTTTAGAATAATTTATTGCTGTATTCATATTCATGTCTAATTTGATGTAGTTCCTATGGTAAATCTATGAATAGTTCAAACATGGAAAATTTAATGTACCTATCTACGATCATGACAGAAACGTTTTATGTCTATAAATAAAGTCTCGTTGGAAGCAGCTTTTAATTCTAAACATTTTATATATTTACATTCAACGTGTAGTATACCTACTCGAAGTTTTGATAAGTAAACTTTCAAATATCGTCATCATTAAAATAGTATATTACATTACAAGTCATGAAAATGTTTCATTGCAGACGAGGAGGCGTTTGAAGAATGCGAGGATGCGCAGCGTCCGAGCATTTCTTCAAAGCCTCCGAGTCAAGCAAAGACATTTTTATGACGTGTGATGTATTCTATTTTTTTTAAATCAGCAATTAAGCTTAAAATTATAAAAAAAATAGGTTTGCATAAATCATCAGAGCTGTGACAAATCATCAGAGCTGTAACAAATTTTAGAAAAAGTTGTCATGACAAGTAAACAAAGTTGAAAGTAAAAATGACTAGGCATGAAAATTTTATTTTCATGCCTAGTCATTATAGATACTTAGTACCTAAGTAAAATTTTTTTTAGAAAATTGTAATTTTCATCGGTATCTTTAGTAGGAAAAATTTAATCTTATTCATCATTCGCAAAATATGGTGGAAAATGTAGAGAGTACTGTAGGTACTAATAACAGATTGATTAATGAGAAAATCATTGTTTAAGTATAAGGTTCAATGGACATATTGTATTCTAGCGTGCCGGTAACCTAAATAATATTAAAATGTTTTAAAGTTAAAATTACTGGCAAATATATTGCTTTTCATGTTTTGCATGTGTCATGTGTCGCTCTCGTAACTTCAATAGGTTTTTGTTTTTATTTCATGTGAGAAAAGAATTTAAAATAACTATATACATGCAAGATTCAAAGTCAAACTGAACTTAAAATGTTGCTTATTTAAGCGCAATAGATGATTGCTTATAATATAAATATTAATTTTTCATTCCAGATTGCAAATAGATACTACTTTTGCATTCGAGGATTTTTGCGAGAATAGCGAACAAAAATCATTCGGCAATGCAAAAGCATTTCGCAATCGAGTATTATATACAATGTTTTTCGAAAAGTATGTTCCAATATTAATAAAAATGTAAAGAGAAAATAATGACGCTTAGGATTAGTCGAATTAATCAATGTGACTGTGACATCTAATCTAATCCGTGACAACAAACCAAACATATTTCTAATATTTTCTAAAAATGTTGTCCTATTTGCAATTCGTATGAATATAATCAAGTGAAATACTTAATTACTATTAAAATGATTATCATGTGAACTTACTTAGTAATATAAAACAAAATCGTTCCGTTTATGAACTCGTCAATGAGTAATGTATCCAGATTAGTGTATGGTGTAAGGTTTGATACAAAGATCGATAAAATGTATGATTCAATGCAAAAAACCAAACACAACACTAACTGGGATACAAGACTCGACACTAGGTTGATCACGACGCGTTTCGATCTTTCGATCATCATCAGGTGACTGGAGTTGGAGGATGGGAGGTAGGGTTTTATATTAGTAATTTTAACGGTTGAAAGATTACGTCCGATTGGCTATTAATTTGAATGTTTATTACCGGTTGACTGATTTTTTCTTTAAATATTTCTAAATTTTCGGCTATGTTTAATCTATTACTTTTACTTTGTTGTTTACAAATTGACATGATGTCTTCAATTTTACCTGCTGTATGTTTATGATTTAGTAAATGTGTCGCGTAATTTGAATTACTTTTAAGATTTTTAAAGGAATTAATGTGTTCTTTATACCGATCTTTAAATTTACGTCCCGTTTGGCCGATGTAATTTAGGTTGCAAGTTAAACATTTAAGTTTGTATATACCGCTTTTATTATATTTATTGTTAATTTCAATATTATTATTTATTTGATTTTTAAGGTTATCTTCAGTTTTTAAGGCGATTTTAATGTTATGATTTTTAAATAGTTTGGTTATCATGTGGGTTGATTTACCGATGTATGTGAATTTACTCCATTGTTTAATTTCAGTATCAGGTTTAGGTGTGTTATTTTTATATTTAATTTTATATTTTATGTCTTTATGAATTTTGTTTACCGTGTTTTTAGTGTAACCGTTGTTAGTTGCGATTTGATGAATAGTTTTTAGTTCTTGTTTGTAATTTTCTTTATTTAGCGGTATAGTTTCAAGACGATAAAGTAAGCTACGAAATGCTGCGAATTTATGTTGTTTAGGGTGTTCTGAAGTCGCATGTATTATATTATCAGTTTGAGTTGGTTTACGAAATATATTATAATTGATTTTATTATTTGATGATTTAGAAATGGTTAGGTCAAGATAATTAATTTTGTTATTAACTTCTTCTTCTAAAGTGAATTTAATATTGTTATTGTAGTTATTTATTTCGTTTAAGATTTCATTAGTATTTTCATAGTTAGTTATACACAATATGTCGTCAACGTACCGAATCCATTTAACGATTTTATATTTTATTTTTATGTTATTAAGTAAATTATCTTCCATGTTTTGTAAAAAGATTTCCGAAAGTATGCCAGAAAGAGGGCTTCCCATGGCTAAGCCGTTATTTTGTTTATAGTATTTATTATTAAATTGAAAATAATTTTGATTAAGTACTGTAGTTAACCTTACACCATACACTAATCTGGATACATTACTCATTGACGAGTTCATAAACGGAACGATTTTGTTTTATATTATTGTGACAATGAACTTCGGAAATTCAGATATCATTAATTTTAACTTACTTAGTATTATAGCAAGAAAAAGCACTTTTGATGTGCAATTTTTTTTTAATAGGAACATATATTTATTTTTACAGTTTTGAAAACAATATATTTTTCTGAATTAAAAAAATGTAAATTTTTTTCTTTTTCAATAATTCAATTTTTTTTATAAAATATTTTTTCACCCAAATAATACTAGCGTCATTTTAAAATACGGTAAATAAGGTTCTGTATTATTGGTTCAGCTTTTATAAACAAGATGTAACAAGTGATTTTTAGACAGAAATACATGAATTATACTTGCACATGTCTAGTACATGTGTCTAGTTTCAGGTTCTGTGGAATATTGTTTTAAAAATCGTACTTTTTTGTTGCGTCTCATCTTAGACTTTGTCATGTATAACTGGAGGTTCGTACCCTGATACGAGATACAATTTTTTTAAATATATGTTTTCAATGTTACTACTCGTACAATTGATTGTACTAATAATAGAATGTGTTAGAAAACAAAAACAATTATTCGTGTGTGGTCTGTAATGCGATTTATGCTACTGTCCTTTTAAAAAGACGATAGTAATTTCGGTATCCAATTAATTGATTGTTATAATTTTATTCGAAAAAAATCTTTCAGCCTGCACGAGCTTTTAGAAATTGTACAAAATTTGTATATCGAAGCTAAAACTAGGGCAGAAAATCACAATCCTCTAGATGTAGTTATTTTTCTACCTGAAATTGCAAATAATATTCCTGGCAGGGAAAAGAGATTTTGAAAAAGGCAGATAGGGGTAAATTAGAAACCTCTGTATTATCTAAGCCGATACGTCGAGTGTAACAATACTCGCAAAAAGAAAAGAAGAATATACTACTTATCGATCTAGCAGATATGATAAATCTTTATAACTAAAATTTTGAGGGTTATTGTACCAGATCATTGGGCTATATAGGATCTCGATCCTAAGCAAGGAATGTACTTTCATATCATATCTCATTACATTGATATGGCAGTTCAAAATGACTGGCAAATTCATAGATTACAAGGGGGTGGGGATTTATTTTTAAAAGGGCAGCTGCAAGAAATATCTTAAAAACGCATAAGAAGCCACCAAAAAGAGGACGTTTCAGATTATTTAATAATGTAATAAAGTTTTTCTCGAAATTTTGATAAAAAATAAATATAAAAAAATAAAAATCAGTACTAATTTCGATAAATTTGAACAACGACAAACAATTTCTGAGAAAAAAATTTAAACAAAATCTTAAAATTAATTCAGTAATGTTTGGGTTAATCTGAAAATATTTAAAAAAAATATATTTTTTTGATATACTAATTCAGAAAACAACAAAATACTTAATGTTTTCTTATTTCGATATTTTAAGAGTTTTGAATTGATTTTGTGGTGATAAATTAAATTAAATAATAAAAAATTTATACGTTTTTGAATTCAGATAAATATGATCTTTATGAATCTTGAAAAATAAAATTACGTGGCCACCACAAGACCTTCCGCTATACCTACTTTATTCTTTTTACTGCTACTGCTACTACTCACAAATATATTTTAGTCATTTTATGTAAACTGCAGAAGAATATATAAGTAAACGATATTTTACTATTGTCACTATCCCGTCATAATCATTTAAATTTTACGTAGTAACAAATGTTAATCGATCATGGACTACAAGATACTGGAAATACTAAATTATAAGTATATACTTTAATTATTCTTAAATGATACTAGATACAAAGAAATTTATTAAATACCGATTGTAGGTAATAATCACATAATCTTTCATTTAAAATATACAAATTTGTCTTAAATTAATTATTGTTCGAAATATTTGAAAAAAGTACTACTTCCGGTTTGTAGATTGAAACAAAAAATATAATGACTTATTAAGATTCGTATCAAAACCTTAAATATAAAATTTGAAATTTATTTGTTTGATATTTTTTGAGTTATCGCGTCCGAAAAAATGTAACATCCAAATGAACGAACACACACACGCACGCACGCACGCACGCACACTCACACACACACAGACGTCATCTTGAAAATGTTAAATTCGTATTCTAGAGACCCTAAAACATGCTTATCTGCCAAAAACTCACACTCGAAAATTTGACCCGTCACAATAGGTACCTCTCTAGAATATGAGGCAAGAGGTAAAGAAACAAATTGCACATTTTCTCGCTGTAATATAGAATACATAATACGAAATAAGTTAACATTAAATTTTTTCTCAATTTTCATTAGTTTACGAAATATCAGCTGGAAACTGGAAACCAATCCAGCCTGTATTAGTGAGCAGCGTCCAGTATATTTTTGTTAAATTGTGACTCTTTCTTCAGCCAAAAAATTGCGTGTTGGTAATTGACATGCCAATTTAACTTTAACTATTATTTTATCTACGACTAATGTATAACATGAACATTAAATGTGATTTTTGCAACATAATGTCATTGGGTGATTCACAACTTCGTGCATATATTTTAAACGCATATAGTACTCAACTTATTGATCATAGAACAAAATGACTTTTTTTAATTTAAAGGGCAGTTTTCGCAAGAAATCACTGGATTATTGGTTGTATGATAGATCTGACTAACTATAAATGGAAACTTAAATTTTAATTAAGTGTGTATAATGGCAAGAATAGTAAATTTATGAAATTCCATTTGAAAACAATTACCCAAAACTATTTAATATAAAACGTGGAAACTAAAATTTTGACTTTTGAATAAAATCTTTCAGTTCCGTGAGAAGTGATTTGAGCACTATACCGGGCGTTTCCTGAAATAGGCGCACCTCCCAAAAAATTGTATTTTTAAGTAAATTACATTTATATTATAGATTTGTAAACTACATTCAAAGGCGCATTAAACTACATAAAAAATGAATTTTTATTACTTCCTGTTTAGGCGGAAGTGACATAAACTTCGTTATTTTAAATAGAACACCCCGTATATTTTTTAAGATTTTGATTCTACATAAAATTTAAACGCTAACACTGCATAACTATTGTTTAACTTTTTTTGTATTTAAATGTGACAACCAGTGGTAGCCAAAATGATATTCTTTTGCAAACTACTGTTAATTTTACGAATTTCAACAAAATTATTTTTGATTCTTGATTCATGATCCAATATTATACAGTATACACACTTAAATTTTATTACACAGGTTGGGTTACACCCTGTATATTAATATTTCTATTTATAAAACAATTTCATGATCATTTAAACGATAAAAAATATTTCAACAAGTTTGATTATTATCAATACTAACAAAAGAATATATTATTGAAATTGAAATGCGTAAATTATTTTGTGCGTTCATCACCTTTGTTTGTCTGAAATTGTTAGGCCGGTTATTATGGCAGTATATTTAACTTTAAGTGTCTACGTGTATAGTGCAAATTATTCTCAACATCACAATCACTCCGATCGAAAGTTATACGATTTTAAATCCGCATTATAATTTTACCATCTCTTAGGACATCTATGCAAAAAATTAGCTTTCTATCTAAAATTTCTAGGGTAAATCTAGATTAACTGGGTTACAGGGCCTAACAGGATATGAGGCGTATAGCTTTTGCTAGATAAAATGTTTTTATTTAGAAGTTTATCTAACTTAAATTTGCTATAAATAATAAAAATTCCAAGAAAATTATAATGATGAAGAAGTCTACATGCAAAAAGCTCCAACTCCAACCACTTATTCATAGAAATTGCGACTTGAAAATAAACACGATAATAAAGTGTCTTTTGTTTTTCATTAATGAGCGTTAAGATATTCCCGACAGATGCACAGCGACTGTCATCTGTCTCTTGAGCAGCATCGTCGTCGTCAACTTAATGGCAATAAGATAAGCTATTTGATGTTGCCGAGGAAGTATATTTAACAGCGAGATCATCTTTAGCGTTCTATTTTAGTACGCGTGTTTATTACAAGTAGAAGTCTTAAATATACACGCTGTAAAGAGGAGGAATACTAATATTTTTTCGTCTGGGTTCATATTTTAAAGTGTTTGATGGAGGAGTATTTAAAAAAGTTAATTTATGAAGACGCCTGCCTAAAAGATAATTTATCTTCTTAGAATAATATAATTTGTGATATACTTGCACAGTATTTTTTGCTGTAATATATTATTGAATAATATCTTCATAAGTAAATAATTATTTTAAATTAGATTAAATTATTCACTGCTCAATAGTGTTCTTCTGTTATTTCTTTAATATTAATATAAATAACATATTTTATTTATAAATTAATATATCAATTTTGATCAAATCCTATGTATCACCTTACAGGATGTTCAAAAATAGCATTTTTTGAGTGCAGGCATCAGGCAAAGGGTAAAGTTCGTATTCTAATTTTTAGAGTTACACGAAGAATTTAATTGAAGAACATGTTCGCAATTATTATTCCTTTAATTTAATTTTTAAATATGAACGCGGACGTCAAAATTTGTTATTTATCAATCTCTAATAGGAATTCATTTGTTAGGAGTGTATGGAATTTTACAAAACAATTAGTATTGGTATTACATTGCACTACAATACACTTTTTTCCGCAACTGTAAAAAAAAGTTGACATTGACGATGACGTTTACCTACCTACGCAATAGACTGAAAAAGTGTGACGCCACGTTTCGTCGTCTTGTAGGCAACGAATATGCAACCAGCATGAATATAGCCAAACAAACGTCATGACTTTTTCAGTCTACCTATTTAGGCCGCGAAGTATATAATATTTGTATCGTAGTATCAGCTTTGTGAAATAATAATTATTGCTTGTTGTGTTTTTGTAAATTGTTATCATTTGTTATCTACCTGATGGTGGAAACACATCGATCCCGAAGTGTTGTATTATTATATTATATACAGAACTAATTCCCAAATAAATAAATAATTAATTATTATGAATTTTTTTTAAATCTATAAATTTATTTTGTATAAAATAGAGTTCAGTGTTCAATGTAGACATGTATTAGTCCATGGGCCAGCTAGCCAAATTCAAGATTTCGGTATAATTTGGGGGTACTAAATTTCCTTTTAACCATAGTTATATATGAGTATAAGGGTCACTAAAAACCATGATTGCCTTCCTCAAGTGGTAGCTAATAGAAATGGCGGCCAATGCAATATAGTCGGCGTTGCTTTTAAAAAACGGCTATGTCTATGGAAGTAATGGTCCGATTTCAACAAACTTTCGATCGTATCATTGTACAAGTACATTAAATTTGCAACAATTTAAGCCCAACCGCAGCTCTGTACGTTCAATAGTTGCCGAGATATGGCACTTCTAAAATTAGCACTTAAAAAAAAAATGAAAGTTGAGAAATTTTAGCTTTCTTCATAATTTTTGTGTTTAATTAACTGTAATTTCTGAATGAAAAAAAATATTGTCTTCCGGTTTCTTTCATTGAATTTTGAGAACATTTCTCTATAAAATCTTAGCTGGCCCATGGACTAGTATAACCTATTATTCAATTGATGATGTATAAAAAATAATAAATATTTTAAGTAAAAACTTGGCTGGAACCTGTGACGCTTCCACAAGATATTTCAGGAAAAACACCGACAAATACAAGAGGTATTTGTATTCGCGTTTGGCTGGAAAATGTCTTATAGCTACATTCACACTGATGTTAGTGTATTTCAATAAAAAAATCTGACGTTGACATCACATGACTTCCTTGTACGCCTATTAAACTGTTCATACTTTTCTTAATAACTAAAATGTATTATAATATAAAAATATAATAACCGTATTTAATTTATGCGGAAAATACAAAAAAATACCTAGAGTAAAGTGTCTCAAATACAAAATTTGAACTTTCTACGACATACCGTTTTTGAATAATGCGAAAAATACCAATTAGTGCCCCTTTGGCACGGACGATCGCAACCAATAATATGAGGTGATCAATTAGATGCAACATGAGTCTCAAATAGAAAATTTCAACTTTCTATGACATGCCGTTTTTGAATAATGCGAAAAATACCAAATAGTGCCCCTTTGGCACGGACGATCGCAACTAAAAATAGGAGGTGCACAACTAGATGCTATAACTGTCCTAAATAAAAAATTTCAACTTTCTACGTCTAACCGTATTTGAGTTATGCGACATACATACATCCGGACGTCCGTCCGTACGTACAGACGTCACGACGAAACTAGTCATAATGGATTCAGAAAATGTCAAAACGGATATTTCCATCAAAATCTGAAAACTTCCTTTTTAAAGTAAAAAGCATAAAATAAATTTTGTTTTTCATCTGTTCTGCAACTTCAGACACTATTGTTTCCTAAATGAAGCATTTGCGAGAAAATCACCAAATGAATTTTGTGTGTGTGTGTGAGGTTCTACATCACATTTAAGACTACTTAAGGTAGAAAATTCGTCGGTCATAAGCGTGCGTGATTTCGGTATGTGAGGCCAAAGCAGTCAAATAATAAGAAATATATCATAGATTGTGATGAAAGTTACAAATCATAGTTATCCAATTACACAAAAAAGATACTTGAAATTAAAGTTCACACTGAAATGCAGTAGTATGACGTCAAAAATATAATTTTTCTTGAGAATTATTGTGGTATTTTTATTTTTTTAAAATAAATATCTCAATCAAAAATATCATAATATTCATTTTCCAAACATGTATTAGATTGTCATGCTATAATATTTTCTAATCGTTTAGTAACTTCCATAATACGCAATGCATTTTAGTGCGTTGTAGTGTCAACTTTAAATTTAATTATCTTCGTTATTTCAACAGTTACCTATAAATTTTAATTTTTATCCAAATTCTACGACTTTTAATGAATGATGCATATAAATTTGAGTCATATTTTACTACCTTAATCCTGATTCCTAAAACAACTGTACATAGCTAGGATTATTATGGATATACCTACCATTAAAATGGCTGCTTAGTGAATAGTGTTCCTTGCTCTAAATTACCGAAATAAACCAACCTTAATTATTCAATCCACCCGTGAACAAATCACATTGGGTTAGTGCTGACCGCGTCATCAGCTATTCTGTTCCACGATCATCGGGATCGAACAATACTGAATGCCATCTCATACTGGCAGTGATACCAATGCGAGTGAAGGTTATACGGTATACGTACTCTACTAGGTATGAGCTGAGTACGAGTGTGTACCGCTATACGCGTATTGATCGTGGAATTTCATCTCCATTGTGCCACGCTCATATGCACAGGAACATATGTCCAATAAAATCCAGCCAAACTGGAAAGTGGAAAATGTGTTATCACTTCACTTTACTAGAGAGTAGAGAGATATTGCGAGGTGGCGTTTTGTACGTGGGAGTTTGTCTGTCAACGATATTTTGTTGTGTTATTTTACTTTAATGGTCTTATCCTGATTTTTCAAATATGATAAGACGAGATCAAAATTGATTTTGACTCTTGAGTCTTGTGGCAAAACTAATAATTAACAAAATTAGAATTGATTTTCAATTCACATATCTACCTTAGTAGTAATTACGCTGTGTTTATTTAAATTGTTTACCAAAAACTTTCTACTTTTCACGTCAATTACGAAGCAGAAGCTTGAATATATTTTCAAACAGTAGTAAGAAGTAAAGGATCACAGCACTAACTAAGAACAGAAACTTTGAAATTTATTTTGAACTGCCTTAGTTTAGTAAGTTAATACGTTTATTCTTTATCTTTAAAGAGTTAAAGATGAATGAATGACAAAGCATTTGCTATTTCTTTATATTGTACCTTTTTGTTAATGTACCTAAATAATTTTTGATAATTCTATTAAATTCTTATTATCACTAAAATATAGAAAATGGAAATGCTATAGAATAGACGAATTACAAAATTGGAATGTTTATTATTTTTTTCATTTTACTGTGCCAATAATATAGCGTCTCCCTGTACTTCAGGAAAAAAATTTAAGGGTATATATTCCATGACGTGCTGTAAGCATGGAAAGGTATTTTTTTTAAATTCCATCAGCACGTCATGCAATACCCTTATTTTTTCTCGATGTATAGAAATGCCTGTACACACGTCATAATTATAAACGCTGTTTTGTATTTAGTAGGTAAGTAAATTTTTACTCCAAGTTAAAACATACTTACCCAATACAAATATTAGAAAGTCGGTGTGTAATGCTGGAGTAATAATTCTTAATCCTTATTCTTACTTCTGCAGCATAAACTGACTCATAATATAATAACTGGCCTTAAATTTAAGAGTATTCTTATTCTTAGTTCTTATTCTTAAATTTTGTGGTCATAAACCCGCCTTTAATCATGGATGAGATCACGCGGACGAAACGATTCACAACCGTGAAATTTCTCGGTTTGTAAATTTCTCGTTAAACTCGGTTGTATTTGTTTCAATTTCAAGTGTCTGATAATTAAACTGGGGACATATGGCCTAAGTTCGACCGTGGAAATTTAATAACGCGAGAAAAAAGCTTTTGGTAATTTTTTTTTACGAATAATACGCGTTTAATGTTTGTATTGCCTAAATTTCAGTCCTCATATGTAAATACGAACTGACGAAATACAGCCATCATGATGGTAAAGAATAAATTCGCATGCGTTACAAATTCGCACGGCGTTTAAACAAATATAACAAGGACAAACCGCATTTGTAAAACATAAAATTATACTCCTACATTTTTAAGTTTGTTCATTTTTAAAAATCCGTATCTATTCTTTGATAGTTATTTATATAATCCGGGGGGTAGTATAGCATTATTACAGAACTAGTGAGAAGAATAATTATTGTACTAGGACTAGGAATCTAATCCAATAAAATCGATAATTTTGCAGAATCAGTAAGTGAGATCAATGAATCTGCTCAGTTTAGTAACTCTGTTGTACGTAAGCATCAGTTAATAGTTATTTACGTATAGAGGGCCGAAAGAAAAAGATTACGCCCGGGGACGAAGTTTGAGGCCCGACGCTTGCGAGGAAGGATGTAATCTGTTTTGCGTATTTAAATATTCTTGAGAATAATTCGTTATTAGTTTTTGAAAAACACGCAAAAATAATTTATTATGCCAAGAAAATTGCAAGGTGGCGTATGATAACGAAAAACATTTCATGTGTCAATAAATTAATTTTGATTAGATGAATTCTTTACTTTACCGCCCTTGGGTGCGATTTTTTATTTTACAGGCCAAGGGCGTAAAGCTACTATCTCTGCCATTGTAACTACATTGCAAACAAACAATTTTGATACAGTTGTGGAGGTTGACGGAAGCTCCTCCTGTGACGACATTTCTCAATGGACTGGATTGGGCCAGGGCTCGGTTTGACCGTTATGGACCCCATTCACACAGGTGTTCCAACCTTTGAAAAAAAATTCCATACACCCTTCAGAGCACTTGTAACCTTTTCTCTGGATATTCCTCGTAATATAAATATAATATCCTGAATTTTTTGAGTCCTGCACAGGTAATTGAACAAATTTCAGTGCTTTTTTTGTGGATCGAGTCGACAAACTTTTTCCAACTCGGTACGCATCGCCAAAGTTGGACGTATTTTTGCCCAAAAACTTTTTTTTGTTCGGATTTTGAAGGGTACGAAAAGAGATCATCCTAATCTGAGTTTACCCCCTTAAAGTAGAGCCACAGTGGGTTTTTTAAACACCCATAACTTTGTGCAAAATCATCGTAGGAACTTCGTTCTTTGAGTCCTGTACAGGGAATTGAACAAATTTTTGTGCCCTTTTGGTGGATCAAATCATTAAAAAAAATTCAGCTCTGTACACATCGTCAAACTTTTTAAAATTTTAAAATTTTTTTTTTCACATGGGTGCTAGAGGTGGGCGGAAGGGGTTGCGCTTAAGTTTGCATGCATGACTTTAAAGTAGACACTTCAAAGTTTTTCGCCCTCGAAGATTTATCGAAATCGATTGGAAATACGCCGAATTATTGCGCTTTGAAAATGGTCGAAATTTTTACGAATTTCAAGTGTTACATTTTTTTTCGCCAGTGTATTATGACATGTGTAGATTACGAAACAAAAAGAATTTTTTAAAAATTCGAAAAATTAAAGGTAGTTTACTTGCAGCATTTTTTTGTAGTACTGCACTGAATTAGTTTTCCTATTAAACACAAACATTAGAAGTAGGTAATCAGCGTCTTAAATTACATAATACTAGTAAAATAAACAAACAAAATTTAATTATTTTTAATAAAACAATAATTACTCCACTCAGTGACAACACAAAATTTTTGACTGGGAAACATAGAAATTAATTTTTCGATTTAAAAAAAATTCTTTCTGTTTCCTAATCTACACATGTTAGAGTACTTACCCTTAAATTTATGATATTATCTTCAAAACCAGCCTGTACATGAATAATATGGACATAGGCGCTTATTGCAAACACGTTGCTATGATTT
Source organism: Agonum fuliginosum (assembly GCA_947534325.1). Lineage (NCBI taxonomy): Eukaryota > Metazoa > Arthropoda > Insecta > Coleoptera > Carabidae > Agonum > Agonum fuliginosum. The sequence goes on from OX384032.1 coordinate 25,504,961, forward strand.
CATTGATGTAACAATAATATCAAAAAATTAGTTCAGTATCTAACATTTAAACTCTTCATGTATTATGTATTACCAAACATATTATTATATTCTAATACATACAATTTTATTAAGAGCATTCTGTATAGGTAGAATATACACGTAAAAAGCACTTTACACGCATACACCTCATCGACACATGGTTGCACATTTTAACAAAAATAAATTTTTATATGGTAGATAAAGGATAAAACTACGTTCTATTAGTGCCATTTTTTTCTGTTTTGTACTGAAGTTTTAGTTTATAAAATAAAGAAAACTACAAAAATTTACATATTCTTACCTCTAATTTTCTCGAAATCAGAAAGTTTTTTCTAAAAAATAATACTACCCCAATGTAGATTAAACTTTAAACTACATGATTCAAGTTTAAAATATCATGTTCTGCGAAATATAAAGAAAAATCTGTAGGTGCTTATAAACGCTTGCAAGCGGTTGAAAGTAAGTAAGTAAGTAATTTCGACCGTTGAACGTGCTGAAAACAAATTTGCACTAATAGAACGAAGTTTTATCCCTTATCTACCATATAAAAATTTGTTTTTGTTAAAATGTGCAACCATGTGTCAATGAGGTATATGAGTGTAAATTTCTTTAACGTGTACATTCTTCCTGTACAGAATGCTCTTAAAGTCAGCCACTCTAAGTATAAAGACACTTCATTACATACTTCACCCTTTCCCCAACACAGTGGCGAATCCAAGGAGGGGACTCCTCTTTAAAAAAAAATATGTCGTCATATTTAAAGTAACATTTTATCCAAGGATGAGCAATAGCAGCTGCATGTTTTAATTCGTTTTATATACCAAAATTTATAAGATAAAAAATAAAACAGCATACAATACAATCACAGTACATTTGTTATGTTGCAGCGTGGGGTAAAGTGATGCAGTAGTGATATCTATAGAACTAATTATAGGAGGAAAAAATCTGACCATTTGTTTATAATGGTAACTGCAGGAAGTGTCCCAACCTATCTTGTATAGTAACCGTGGCTGGAATTAAAATTTAAACAGCTTTTAACTTTCGAAGCATAAACCCAAAACGTCCCGGACAAAAATTAATATGCTTATAATTGAATTTATCGTTTGCTGGAATATGTTTAATTCGCTTGATAAGATGCCAATATAATACATTTTGATAAAATTTATCCAAACTTCATTCGTTTGCAAATCATCTTGAACCATTCGTTTCAGTTTTTGATATTGTCATCATCTATGTGTAATATTATGCACGCGCAGGAATAACCCATTATTAGCACAACATAAAAATATTGTTGTGGTATATTAGAATTTAAATTTGAAAGGGGTGTAAACCAAAAATCAAAATTGTAGTATGAAAAATTCCAACAACAAATTTTCGAGGAGCATATTTCTATTGTAAAGGTTGAATTAATATTAGAGTTTTAAATAACATAAGCCGACTGAGTTGACTATGCCAGTATAATGAGTATGCATCTTTATAGAAGCAATGACTTTTGGTTTTGAACCTACAAATACCGAGAATAAATAAAATATTGTAAAGGAAACAAATATTGAACGGCTAAAATATAATGTGAGTTGATGCAAATTGTACAAATTCCGTACAAATACGTAGGTACTTACTGCCCGAGAATATGTTTGTTGTTGGAAAAGTAAAATTATAACAGATTTTTAATGCGTGAAACGATAAGGGAATAATAATGTGCATTACACGAAAATTTTGAAAATATCGTTTAAAATTAAGCACGTTTAGACTATTTTAATCTGACGAAACTTTAATTCTAGTGTGCTAATGCAAATAATAATAAACAAAATGTCATTCAAGGTGTTTTCAAGTGAGTTTCATTTAGCGTAAAAAAGTTGGATAAATTTTTGGAACTCAATAATAAATGGAAGTTTCAACAGAATATTATTGTGATCCTGGCTTGCACTGTATCACAAATTCGAGAACGCTATCCTAATGATCCTGAAATATACATTGGTTGAGATATCAATTTAATAATTAATTAATTAAGTACATAGATATATAAATGAAAATAACAAACCACATTAATCCTCTACATATTTGGTTCATATTGCTTTAATTCACATTATCATTAAGAAATAACCAATAAATTACAAACCTGATATCCTGCAGCTTCTTCAGTTTCAAATAGCAAGTGTTAATATCTTACACAGTAATCTCAGTCAATATATACGGTTAATATCACATCTAACAAGCATTTCATTTAATTATTAAATTTACCTAGTTCTAACTATCCTTATTGAAATAAAAATAATGTTACTTATAATATGCAGAACCATTTCAGCCGCTAGCTCTTATACAACTATCCCTCTACAATTATGATTTATTTTCGATAAAAACTTTAAATAATTGCTATTACAACTAAAACTAATTAAGTATGTTTAAACTGGGCTTTGAGAAATAGATAATGTTTTCGTAAACTTTATAAGAACTACACTAACTAAACTACGCAACCGTATACACCCGCTCTAATGCTTTACCTACTTTTAATGAAAGATAGTTTCCTCTGTAGGATGCTTCATTAATACATTTTTCTATCTGACATTTTATTTGGTTTTTTAGTATTGCAACAAAATCTAAATCTTACTCTTACTTCAATTATTTTTACCGCACGAGAAAAAAGATAATATTTTTTTCTGATTTTTTAAAAAACCACATCAGTTTTTGTTTCTCAAAAATCCTTTCTAATTTATTTCATATTCGTGTCAATAGGAAAGGTAAAACCGCCATTGTTTTAAATATTGTTTTCCTTGTTCCTTGTTTTATACTTTATACTTAATTTTATATCCGGTGTAATATATATATATATATATATATATATATATATATATATATATATATATATATATATAATTAATATTTGTATAATAAAGTTAAGCAGTGTAAATAATTTCAAAAACGATAAAATTTGTAATGATTTTCCATAGCAAACGCCCACATGTATAGACGCTAATACCCAGTATCACAGCAAGCAGTCTCAATCACAGTTTTGTAACTATCCTGAAAATAAATACAAAAACATTGGTCTCGAATGAGCTCATCCGGTGCTTGCGGGAGATAAACAGCTGATATATTTTGCCAATTGGTGTCATGGTCCACGTTAAATTGACCGCAGTCATGTGAGCTTGGGGCAAGTTAAAGAGCAGCCTCCAAAACCAACGCACAAACACGCACTCGTACCCGGAGGAAGGGAAAAAACTCTGATTTTTACGTGAGCTTTGACCACCGTTCATTATCCCCTAACTTTGTAATGTCAGGCACAGGATTTTAACGTGATTACAACAAAGTAAAAGATTTACTTTTTAAATTAAATGTATAATTAGGTAACCAAAAGCTTTGGAAGTTTGTCGGGGCGTGGGTGGATATTTGATCTGTGTATCATTTTGCTGGAAAGTTTAATGTTATTTAAATTAAAATTTAATTATAAGTAGTGTTCATATTAAATCCTGAATTTTTTTTTATTCAAAGTGAATTTATTCAAAGATACAATAAAATTTTGTACAATCTACTTACAATAGGATCTAGGTTTACAATAGAATTGAGAAGAATCAGTCAGTTGGATATAATTAAAATTATAGTGATAAACTTGTTTCAAAAGGATGCACATTTTCACGATATGGTGCGATCTCAAATATTCTAATAGTTTACTACATAACGACATACAGTATCCTAGTGTAAGATAACGGGCGGATGAAATTGAAGAACAAGGCGCGTAGCGCTGAGCTGTTCAATTTCACAGCACTCTTATCTCATTGAAGCGAGTTTGTACACTATTTTTCAGACGCCAACAAAATATTATTTAAAAAGTTAAATTACCTAAATATATACTATACAACAACTGACGTTTAATGTTTAATGTAAATGTAAGGTAAGGCTTCAATACTAAGTTTACAACAGCAAACAGAAATGTCAACGAAATACTACAGAATATTTAAATATAAGCAAATATATACTTATTAAATTAAACAATAAAAATTTGTGTATAAGTAGTAATGTAAAATCAGCCAGAATTTGTATTTATTGTAAAAATACAATTATTTGTGTACGTTATAGCAACATACTTAATATGTGTTATTTGTTTCTTTCCGTAATACCTAGAATTATACTGTATTATTCTTGAGCAATAAAATATTTGGGCAGCTGTAATAGTTCCAAAGGACGCTTTCAACATAAACTTTTAATTGTTCAAAGTATAAATCTTATTTCCAGGTAGAAGCAATGTGACACCAATTAACAAATTCAAATTTATTCCCTATGTTTCATTTTAAAATGAACGTTCTAATATATTGCTGTCAAATTCGTAACCATGGATATGATAAATCCCATGTTTCATATTAAAATAAACTCACTGTATATAATGGTCATTGTGCCAACGGTGGATCAGGTGTACACAGTGAATAATATACTTTTTGATGAAAAGGGATAACCTATTATTGCTATCCATTTATCCTAGTAACTATCCTATAAGTCGTATGCTCTGATTAGAGCACATGTGTGTGAGATATAGTAAACATGTTTATTGAGGCAATGTTAGCATTTGTACTGTCAAATTTTTGTTACGAGGTTAGTGTTTTTTGTTTCTAGAAACTTAATTGACTTCTACTCCTATTTTTAATACAATTCATGATAATTCAGTTCTATTTTGTCATTAAAACCAATATTGTAAATACAATGTTAATTTAGATTTATCGTTTGAAATCAAATTGGTGCAGAGGTACACAGCGAATCAATACCGTTTGGTATGTACATAGTGAATCATTTTTGAAAATTCGCTAAAGAATTTATTTATTACTTTTCTTTACTACTTTATATGTAGGCTAGGCATATTAGGATTCTCAGAGGAAAGTTTTGATTTAGTTTTGATTTTTTCACCCTTTATGTTTTTTGGGTCACTGAACACAAATTTGAAGTTTGCGGGCAAAAATTTTGCCCGGAACTTTGTTTTTTTGGCACTTTTTGAACAAATTTTGGCACTTTTTTCAGTTTATGGCCTATATCTCAAAAAGGAAGCGTTTTTTCGACAAGACCATTCTATACAAAATTAAAGTAGACAAAATTTCCTACATTTGTCATATTTAATGTTTTTTTCCAAGACTAACCGTTTCGCCGCTTGAGCGCGCCCAAAAGGGGCCATATTTCCATATCTAGTGAAATTAAAGAAATTTTAGTATTTTAAAATTTTTGTGTGTTTAATCACGTCTAATTTCTAAACGGATAAAGATATTGACTTGCGGCGTTGGATTCCTGAGTAAATTTTACGTTAAATACATTATATTAATTTTTTTTATGAGGCCTTTGATAACCCAAAATTTAGTTATTACCTTCAAGTGAAAAATTGCAAAATTTCAGATTTTTAAATATTTTTTGTGTTTAATCAACTCTACTTTCTGAGCGGATAAAGATATTGACTTCCGGTTTACGGCGTAGGATTCCTTAGTAAATTTTACGTTAGATACATTATATTAAATTTTTTTATAAGGCCTTTGATAACCCAAAATTTAATTATTACCTTCAAGTGAAAATAACAAAATTTCAGAATTTTAAATATTTTTTGTGTTTAATCAACTCTACTTACTGAACGGATAAAGATATCGACTTCCGGTTTGCAGCATTGGCTTCCTTGGGCAATTTTATGTAAGATACATTGTACAATTTTTTTAGAGGTCTTTAATAATCTGAAATTTAATTATTTTCTCCTAGAGAAACTTGTAAAATTTTAAAATTTTCTTGTGTTTAATCAACTTTAATTTCTGAATTGATCAAGATATCGACTTCCGGTTTTCGACATTGGATTTCTCAGACATTTTTATGAAAGATACATTCTACTGTATTTTTTTGAAGGACCTTAAATAAGCCGAAATTTAATCATTTTCTCCAAGAGATTACGAATTCTAAAATTTTATAATTTTCTCTTGGAGAAAATCATTAAATTTCGGCTTATAAAAGGCCCTTCAAAAATAGTACAATGTATCTTATATAAAAATGCCTGAGAAATCCAATGCCGCGAACCGAAAGTCAATATCTTTATCCGGTTAGAAATTAGAGTTGATTAAACACAGAAGAATTTAAAAATACTAAAATAAGTGAAAATCGGTCGCCATTTTCCAAGATGGCGGCCGTAGCACAACATGCATGAATGTTGATTTTTATATGTTGTTTCTGGGTAGGTACTAGTACTACATATATGCAAAGTATCATCTTTTAGGGAATTACTTCCAGGTATAGGCTAGGCATATTAGCAAAAAAATTGTTTTTTGGGTCTATGAACACGAATTTGAAGTTTGTGGGCCAAAATTTTGCCCAAAACTTTTAGACCAAATTGTTACAACAGTTAAGTATCACAGCAAGGGCGATTTCTGCGTAAACGGTGAATTTCACTAGATATGGAAATATGGCCCCTTTTGGGCGCGCTCTAGCGGCGAAACGGTTAGTCTTGGAAAAAACCTTATATATGAAAAATGTAGGAAATTTTGTCTACTTTAATTTTGTATAGAATAGACTTTTCGAAAAAACGCTTCCTTTCTGAGATATAAGCCAAAAACTGAAAAAGTGCCAAAATTTGATCAACAAGTGCCCAAAAAACAAAGTTCCGGGCCAAATTTTTGCCCGCAAACTTCAAATTCGAATTCAGTGACCCAAAAAACATAAACGGTGAAAAAATCAAAACTATATCAAAACTTTCCTCTGAGACCCAATATTTTTACTAATATGCCTAGCCTAATGCTTATCTATCGATTGATTTAATTATTTTATAATAATATTTTCTTTTTAATTTAATGTTATGTTTAGATACCTCAGTAAAAAAGTAGGTAAGTATACCTATATTTATTGACTGTGATTAGATGTACGATGTACCTACTTAAGAGCCTATTGCATGGCAATAATACGCATTGAAAAACGAGTAATTTTTGTGATGATTTCAATATAATACTGTTATACGTATGATGTTTAATTTTTGTATGTAGATTAAGGAAGAATACTAAAAGTGCGGATTCTTCAAAATCTTTAATTAATGTAATTAGTTTGGCTTTAATAATTATGCGAAAATCGGCGAAAATTGTACAAGTTTAGATAGAATTTATGGCAATTCTGTTGATAATATTATAGTTTTATTGTTTTTCCGCACTTTCTACATCTATGTTCTACTCATTTTGTCTTTAAACTTTTATAGTTTATTCATGAGATCCTCACGAAATTATAGTGTTTAATTCCTTTTTATCTCTAATTATCGTCGGAACAATATATAGTTTGAATTTTTCAACTCAACAATGCTATGTCATTACTAATGTAAAATTTCAGATTTTTATTTTGAGCAATATAGCCAAAATCGTAAATTATTGCAACAATATTGCACTCAAGAAGTATAGCCCCTTAAATAATATGTAGGTACTTACTTACCTCGAATAGCTATTATATCACTAGACTATACAAAATTCTCGATTATATGAGACGTATTGCCTGGAAACATAACGAGACAGAATGTCGAGTGGAGTTTCCAGGTAATACGTCGAATTTCGAGAATTTTCTATTGTCGCGTGGTATACGGCTGGAATATATCCTGAATGATGTTATTTTATTTATAAACCGAAATATTATATTCAAAATTGTTACTCAAGTGACATCAGCCAGAATACAAAGGTTTGTATTATCGATAATACAAAGACTTGTATAATCATGGTTATTGCAAATAATAAATAGATGAGAGATATAGTCAAGTCAAAGATATATCGTATCCTGGACGACGGCCATGTTAAAACAAATCAACAATTTTATGTCAATTACTTGACAACTTACATAATTATATAAGGTTTTGATGTTATTATGGTTGTAGGTATGTAACGTATTAAGTTCGTAACTAATCTATTATAATTAGTATTGTTGTTTATAATTATCACTAAATTTTTCATATTAAAAGGTAATAACAGTTTGCAATACGATAAACATATAATTACTATTATAATGTCTTTTATACAATGATTTATTCACTGTATACGCTTGACCCGTTCCTCTCAGCGCGACGCGAACGCCGCTCTAGCGGCCGCGGTCGGCAAAAGTTGGCTGAGAAAATTCAAAAAGTAAATTGACGTTTACGTATAAAAATTAATTTTATTATAAAACGGTATCATAACTTGATATAATGACTTCTTACATTCTAACTTGTGGTTTTCAACCAGTTAAAATTGATATATTTAGAAATAAAACTTTAAATAAAGCTGGTTGACAGTTATCGTGTCAGCGATGTAAAAGAAATTCAAAATTCATATTTTAGAAGAATTTCTGGCACTGTTTTGCGAGAAACACCTGGTGCGAATAGTAATAAGAAAAACACAAATGTTTATAAGCCATTACTCGAGGTTGGTATTTATTCTCAAATAAATAGTTGGAAACTGCATTTTCTTGATACTCTTTTCGATTTAAAATAAAATTTAATAATTAAAATTATTTGTTAAATTCAAATAGAGAAGTAATTGATACTGACTGCAACTGCAAAGGTGGAAAGGGACACTGTAAACATGCTGCACCTATTTGTCTGTATGTTAATATGGAGAATACATGTTCTAAGACTGACCAGTCTATGATTTGGAATCGACCTTCACAAGTACAGTTAGATAAATATCACAAAGGATCTGCAATCGAAGTTGTAACGGCTCCGAAAATAAAATTTAACACATATAGCTTATTACTTCACAAAATAGTACAATAACTACAATAAAATATAAGAACTTATTTGTAGAATTAAGTGAAATTTGCTTATCCCTGCCTTCGAACACGAAGTATCCAAATTTTCTTTCGCTCATCCGTTACATAGTTGCGATTCGAAAATGAATAAAACTTAATTTCGCGATTGTCACGCTGGTTATTTATTTATTTATTATTAACAACCACTCAGCAGGATATAAGAAATATCCCAATTACAGATGGTTGGAAAATACAAAGATATACAGAAATACCAGCAAAACGAGTAGTACAACAATAATAGCAATAGCAATTAGCATTAAAAATAAAAAAAAATACTGGAGTATACATACATGAAAATAAATTTTAACTATTATAATACAAAATCAGTATAAATATGTAGAAACAAACATAATAAATTACAAGGATGATAAAAATTTATACAAAGCATTTTTGAAACGTTGAAACAAAAAGTTGAAAATATCAAGTTCAATTTCACATTCCAGTTTGTTAAAGATGAAGCATAATCTTCGAATGGGGGCTCGGAATTCATAATTAGTTTTAACAATAATATTGTTAAAAGTATATTTTAGTTTACAAGGTCTACAAGGCATACGAGGCACATTAATATTAAAATTAAGACAACCAGGAACACATCACACCTTCCCAACGCTTTTTCCTCACTGCCTTTCATTCATATTCGCTAAATTGTAGATATAAAGTACAGAAAACTATTATTTCTTACTATAGTCCATATACTGCAATTGACAACTCTCAGCACATAACTTACGAATTTCACCACGAGGTGTCACGTCAGGCGCTACGGGTCAAGCGTATAGATACATAGTCCGGACGTTAGTCAATTTAACCTTGCGTTTTTTGATGAAAGCAGACCACTTGGTACATAAGTTCTATGGACCATACTCTACTGATTAAAATGTTGTGCCATGGGCGAGACCCTTGCAGGGACTGTGTATTTCGTGTTGCACATATATATATAAATATATATATATATATATATATATATATATATATATATATTTATTTACCGTATAATTGGTTATGACGTTATGAGAAAAGCTGTTACATGAAATAATATAGCACTATATTCTCTATAAAAAAGGTCAATACCAATTTTCCTGTAAGTGGCACAATTTTCGAGAAAATCTTGAAAATTTATTTCGAACATTTCATTCAGTCGAAATTTCTTCTCTTCACACAAAAACTAATGTTATTTTTTATTAACGAATAAAAATATCGACTTCCGGTTTCTAGCATTAAATTCTACGTACATTTCTCTATTAACAAATACAAAAATATCGATCCCCGCTATCTTGCACTGAATTTTTTGAGGGTATTAGTTAAGCTAAAATTTTAATATTTTATCCAAGAGAAAGTAGAGAAATTTTAGATTTTTTCGTATTTTTTGTGTTTAACTGTAACTTCTGAACGGATCAAAATATCGATTTTTGCATTAAATTCAATGAACATTTCTCTATTAAGTAGTATATGCCGCGAAATATAACATTTTGTACAATAGATATCGGGACCGTTGCTATTAGTTCGTAATAATCGTAAAATATTGGCTGAACTAAGGTCTTCGTAAATTTTTAATTTTATGTATGTAATGTAATGATCGAAGGATTTAATGCGAGAAACCGGAAGTCGATATGATTATTTTCTTGAAATTTTGGCTTAATAATAATAATAAGGTAGTGAGAAAATAAAGCGGAATAAATTCGCCATAAGATTTACAAGAGAAATACAATTGGCTTGTCAAAAATAGAAATAATTGGAAAAATATTGACAAAGTACAGAAAAAAACATCAAAATGGTTTAAAAATACAAAAGCAATAGCACAATTAATTAAAAATAATAAATATTAAATTAAAGTCAAACAAGCATTAAAAATCGTTTAAAGAATAAAAGCTTTTGTTAATTAGAAATTATTTCTATTTATGTTAAAAGAACAGATGCTAGTAGTAGCTTTTATGACGCCTGGTATATGATTAAACAATTTAATCGGCATGTATGACACATTGTCGTGAAACTGTCTAGATTGGAAATTAGGTATGTTTATATTATTAATGTTGCGAGTATTATAAAATCCTGTGATTTTCCTAGGGGTAGAAAATAATGTTGGATTTTTTTTAATAAAAAGCGAGCATTGGTAAATGTAAATGCATGGAAGGGTAAGAAGTCTTAGTTTAGGAAAGAGTTCTCTGCACGATGTTTGAGGAGAACAACCAACCATCGCCCTAATAACTTTTCTCTGAGCTCTAGACACATTATTAGCCTTAGTTGAATTACCCCAGCAAATAATACTATGAATATGTGCAAAGTAATGTAATTTTAAAGAACCCATATACGTAAATAACGTATGACATAGCATGATGAATTTAATCTTTTAACGAGATATTGTTAATGATTAATCCAAAGATAGTGGATTGCACAGGTGTAACTGTCGTATTGACTAAAGAGGCTGAGACATTGAATTTAACTTGAATTGAATTATTTGGGTTTTATCAGCATTAAGAACTACTGCATTGTTTCTGCATTATTTCTACATCAAGAATCCATAGTGTCAATACAGTCTTGAATATTGCTATTAAGATCTTCAATAATTAAAGCTGAGACACTTAGTGAAGTATCGTCTGCAAAAAGGCAAACATCAGCATCAGGGAATAAAGAAAGAAGATCGTTAATATATAAAAGGAAAAGAAGGGGACCTAGAATACTTCCTTGGGGAACTCCTGTTAAAAAGGGCTGAATATCAGATACCTAAATATTTCTTTTTATAAAATTTCGCACAGACGACTTGAGACCTATTTATTAAATAAGATCTTAACCAACCCAGGGCTTTCCCACATATACCATAATTGGATAACTTAGTAAGCAGTATGTCATGATTGATAGTGTCAAATCTTTAGCTAGATCGAAGTAAATTCCAGCAGTGAGATGTTTTTTTATCAAGATGGTCGAGAATACTACAAAGACTATAGTTTAAAGGATGTGTAGTTGATTTATTTTTGCAGAAACCAAACTGACAGGAAGTTAGAATATTATTTGCATATATGAAACTTATTTGAATATATGAAAAAAAAAATGCCGGAAGAATAGAGATTGTACGGTAAATATCAATATTACTCTCACTGCCTTTTTTATGTACAGGAGTAATTAAAGCTACATTAAGTTGATCAGGAAAAATTCCGCAAGACATGGATTCGTTAAGTAAATATGTCAGTGTATAAATAATTTCATCTGAAACATAAGCGAGTAGTGAGCATGGTACCTCATCAATTCCAGCAGAATTCTTTTTCGCAATTTCTGATAGTGTATTGAAGGTTTCAACCTCATTAACAGGTGTAAGGAAAATACTAGAGTTTTGCCATTTGGAAAAGTTTTTGAATTATTAACGGATAAATTACTAGAAATTATATTACTTACAGAGTTAACGAAATGATTATTGAAAATATTGGGAATAATGTCAGGTTCACGAAGTTCAGTGTTTTGTGAATACATGGAAAGTAGGAGAGAGTGAGAGATAGATGCTGATGTTTCATTATTAATAATAGTCCATGCCGACTTATTAACATTATGAGATGACTTATGAATGTTATTGTAACAGTTTTTCTTAGTTAAAATAATAAAATTATCGTAAGTTCGTTTAGATTCTTTATACTGATCCAGAATTTCAGGAATTTGAGTTGTTTTTACCTCTCGCCTAGAGAGGTATAGGGATCGTGAAAAAATTCGATGTCGAGATTTTTGTCAATAAGCACGTTTTAGCACCTTTAGAACCTATTTTGACTATTTTCACGATGATGTCTGTGTGTGTGTGTGTGTCTGTGTGTATGTATGGAAGTCTGTATGTGCGCCTACTGTAGTCTTTCGTCCTGATTCATTATCTCAAATTCTACTGAACATAAAATTCTAATATTTTGCAATATACATTTGTATATGTTAATGAAGAGCTGATTAGATTTTGGTAAAAATCTGCCAACCGGAAATGGTATTTTCTTGAAGCATTTTAACATTTTTTGCAAAAAAATTTAGAAAATTCTGCGATAGCTACAATTTGTCATACGACATTTCAAAGAGCAAAGTATATCTTACAATATTTATTTAACATCTTGTCTATATCTCTTACCAATAAAGGAAAATTATTTTTCAAAGATATATAATTTTACCTACCACGATTTGTAAATCACAATATAGGAAAAAATTAAAAACAAAAATGAATATGTCAATGTGACAGATGAACAGACGTATGTACAATTTCTAAAATGTTTGTGGCACCATTTTAAAAGAAATGTAAATATTATTAACTAAACATAATGTAATAAGGTAATAATAAAGTTAAATTTTTATCTATAAAGAGCTAATTAAGAACTAAGAACTATAAAATTATTTTCAAAAAGTTTGTAAATTTATTGCTAAATTATAATTTAAGAAAGCCTAACTAAAACCAAATTCACATAAATTACAGTGTTAAGGCGAGAGGTCGTGTGCTGGCCACAACAGATTTTTTAGATCTCATAAAGTAATTACAGAGCCTCAGCATCTCAATATTTCAGGGGCAATCCATTTTGATTTACAAGTGTTATTAGATACTCTAGTTTTATGTACTATTGGAAAAGCAGTAATGAAATGATGATTAACAGTTTCTAAGAAATGGTTCATTTTATCATGAAAATTACTCGAATTATAAACATCATACCATAACTCAGACCGAAGTAACTGTTTAAAGTAGTTTTTATTAATTTCATTAAAAATTCGGGTGTAAGTGGTCAAGTTATTAGGGAAATTGAGATTTATTTTTAAATTCCAAGGCTGGGCTGAGTGATCCGATAAACATGGTTTTAAGATTTGAAAACTTGTTTAACTATCATCGATAGTTGTGAGAAAATTATCAATACATCGTCCAGAGATACTCTGTCCGCCGCTACGGTCATCCACATCGATCAACCGCGTGAATGGAAACGCACCTTAATATACCTACATCTCAATATGTTTATTCGATTTTATCTTTTATTAAAGCTAAAGGTCTAAACATAAGCGTATTAACTGTTCTCAAACAAAATTGTTTCTACTCCAAATAATCTCATAATTTATTTTCATGAAATTCGTTGACAAACATCTATCGAACGAATATTGCCATTTCTGTTCTCAACTACTTCCAATGTAGGTTTTGTATTAAATAAAAGTGAAATAATGTATCCATGTTCTACTTAATTATCTATTATTTGAGTTGAAATTAAATAAATCTGTCACACTTGACACTCAAAAATTAGTACGACGGATATCCAGAAAGTAAGGCTCTGGGGCTCGATTCTCAACTTCATTCGCGTTCACACGCATACGTGACAACGCGAATGGCAACATTACGAATACGTCTCGAATGTAAACAAAAATCGTATTCTTAGCAACACCTCGCATTCACCTTCTTACTACGCAAATGGACATTATTGATAAATTTTAGACTTGATTTTGACAGAAATAATTTTAATGAAAAGTGACATAAGAACCACATTTTTTATGATAAATAATTTAAAAGTTTTTTCAATTTTATTTCAAATATTTTGGCAAGGGATAGTTAGTTAAAATGGCAAGGAAAATTATGAAATTTTATTTAGCATGTATATTATGGCCGTTTTACACTACGCTAAATATTGAACAAGAAATTGCGCAACAAATTGAACAATATCTTGAGCAATAAATTGCTTTGTTTTTAATGAATTCTGTATTATACTGAGACAATTTTATATAGGCGGTTTGCATATGAGTAGTCAGCGCCGCCCTGGCGGGAAAAAATGCATTAACATTATGGTAAACCTTTTGACAGTACTGTTTCAATTCAACCAGTTCTGTTCTAAGGTTCTATAATAAGATGATATGAGGACGAGAGACGTAAAATTTGGATTCAAAGAGTAAAACGAACTTCGTAAGTAGGTACCTACATAACTGTAAAAATATTTTATCGCGTTTTATAATCTATTTATTAATTGTATTTTGAGAATAATTGACGAAAAGCGCTGGGAACCAGTGCTCATTTCATTTGAAATGAAAAATCGGATAATCCACGAAATCCAGCATATCATCCAACAATTTTTCCGAAAGTAAGGCAGCGGTCTCACTGATCGAGTCGTATCGTGTCATGTAGCGTCGATTCGAGTCGTGTCGTTTAAAAATCGATGATCTGGTCTCACTGGTCGATCATTTGGTAACATTTTACGTATAACATAAATTATTCTCTGTGCATTTTTGGAACGTCTAAAGTGGATATTTACTATTGTTTTATATGTTATTAATGTCATTATCTAGATAATTACCTATTTGTAGTAAATATATATTTGGAATGACAGATAGTAAGCAAAATTTTAAGGTTATGAGCATATACGCATGCGTGAAAGCATCGAGCAGCATCGAGCGTCGAGTAAAAATCAAACCAGCTTGAAAAACAAACTGCTCGATCGCACTCGACACAAGACGATCGTTCAGTGCGACGTACGTCATTACAATACATGTGTTTGAAATTTACTCGACAGCAAACGATTGATGCTACTCGTTCAGTGAGACCGCCGCCTAATAGTGTAATAATACGTGAAAAAGTAAGAATTCAGTGTTTATTTTGTCATTTTTATGTTTTAGCAATATCTCATCTCAACTAATGAATCATCTGCTACTTTCACGAATACAGGAATAAATACAGATTCTTGTCGCAAAATAAGAGTTTCATTTTTCAAACTTATTTCTTGTTCCTTTAATCTAAAGACAAAATATCAATGTTTAAAATTACAAGATCCTTCATTTGGTTTTTAAATAGAACATGTCTTTAAATTTTTGTCCCTTTGAATATTTTCCTTTAACACATTGTGCTACTGAGGGTTGCTTTACAGGTTGGTCTGTTTTAGATGAAGAATCTTCTTCATTTATAGCGAACACAATTGCAGAAATGTGCTTACAGTGTCCAGAAACTCCTACTATGCATTCACAGTTTCCGCGCATAACGCATGTTGTATTATCTAACTAAAATTGTAACATAATAGGTTAGAACTAAATATAATATAATTTATAACATAAATCACATAATATGGTTTCTTTGAAATTGAAGTCTGTCGTAACACTATTGCTGAGATTTTTCAACTGAACACAACATGTTCCGCACTAAATAATTTCTTACCATTATCAATGATATCTGATGTGTAATGTTCATATTTAATTGGCAAAAAACCAAAATGAATTAAACATTCAAACGAATTCAAACGTGTTGTATACCTAATACTTTTGCCGAATCTTCCACTAGAGGCGCTCATGCTCAATATGTGCAAACCGCCTATACAATATTTAGTTTCTGATTCTGCGCAGTTCGCATATAATAATAATTTGACAGCCGCGCTTTTCTATTTTTTCAGACAATTTACGAAGAAATGCAATATTTCACACAATTTTCTGTATGATACACAGACACACAATTTAGAATGTTTCAAAATTTGAACACGATCTTGTTCAAGATTTAGTGTACTAATGTAAAACTGACCTTAGGTGCAAAAATGAAATGGGAAAGAAAGAAAAATCCTAGAGTACCTACCTAATCAAAACAATATAAACACTATCAGGTTTTATTTATATTTTTTATTAACTTAACAGCTGAGGCTGTGCGCGCTGGCAAGCTAAGTCAGTGGTGCCAACAGTTGAACTGTGCTAACTTGAACCTCCAAAACAGTGTTGCCAATCTAGTTAAAAATTAAAAATTGTGATTTGGGTGTTTGATGAAAACAATTGAATAAAGGAGAGAGAGAGAGAGAGATAATTAATTCTACCGGATCATTGAAAGAATTTTTAAAAAGGAGAGTGGAAGACGAAGGGAAAGAACAAATATTCAAAAAAAGTAACGTATTGAAGAGATCACCGGTTAAAACAGATAAGAAAAATAATCAGGAAGAAATGGATTTACAAAAAATGGAGGAAATGTTTAAAAAGCTGCTTTCGTCTGAAATGAATGATGTAAAGGAAGTAATAAATGAAAATCACAGAGAACTAAAAGAGGAAATAAAAGCTAACAACAACATGATACTAAAAATACAAGAGGCCATTGAAAAAAAAGAAGAACTATGGAAACAGGAGAGAGAAAAACTAGAGGAAAAAGTCAAGTGGCTAGAAAAGAAAATTAATAATCAGGAGAAGGAACGTAAGAAAAATAATATCATTATTAAAGGCCTAAAAACTGAAACACAGGACATGAAAACAGAAGTCGAACATTTTATTTAAAAAAAACTTAATGTTGATGCATACATAAAAAAGGCGTTTGCAATAAATAAAAAAGAGAACCACTCAATAATAGTGGCACACTTTGAAGACTTTGGAAATAAGATGCAAGTAATTCAAAACACCAATAAACTAAGGAATAGTGATATATACATCGAGGACGATCTTACAGAGGAAGAAAGAAAAATATAATTCATAATTAGAAATAAAGGAAGAGAAGAAAAGGGAAAAGGAAGAAACATAAAAATAGGATATAAAAAAATAACGATTGACAACAAAATTTACGCATGGAATCCGGAGAGTGAAAGGCTAGAGGAAAAGGATACAGAAAACAAGCCAAAAAACGAGAACCCGACCAAGTAATACTACATCAAATTACGGAAGATAAAGATAGGACAAAAACGCGAAGCAAAAGGACTATGAATATTGGATTATGGAACATAAGAAGTCTAAATGGGAAAGAAACAGAACTAACTCAAGAATTTGAAAAGGCAAGACTAGAAATTTTAGCTATAACAGAAACTAAAAAGAAAGGACAAGGAATAACAAAATTGCATAATGGTCACATAATATACAGCGGAGTCGATGAGAACGAAAGAGCCAGAGCAGGAGTTGGCTGTATTATAAACGGGAGAATGGATCAAGCAATAAGAGAATGGAACTGCGTAGACGAGAGGATAATGACAGTCAAACTGGAAGACCTGAACAGCGTACCTACAAACATACTAATAGTATATGGATTAAGCGAAGATGAGAGCAAAACAAGGAAAGACGAATTCTGGGATAAGTTACAAATAGAATACGAAAAACTAGAAGAACCGGTATACATAATGGGGGATTTGAATGCAAGAGTTGGAAATAATAATAACGGGCTGGAAGAGATAATTGGGAGACATGGAGAAAAAACAAAAAATAATAATGGAAACAGACTTATTGACTTTTGCATCATAAATGAACTAAAAATACTTAATACTCTATTTAAACATAAAGAAATACACAAATATACAAGAGAAGAAAGAAGTAGAAACGAAAAATCCATAATTGATTACTTTTTAGCAAACAATACACAAAGAAAGAAAGTAAAAGACGTTAGAACAAAAAGAGGCAGTGAAATTGGAAGCGACCATTACTGGGTTGTATCAAAAATAGAAATAAATGAGAATGATACAAAGACTACCTGAAACTACTAAAAACGAGCCTATAGTAGAAAAATTAAAAGTCGACAAATTGAAGGATGAAGAAGTAAGAAGAAAATATCAAAAATGTATGGAAGGAAGAACTAAAAAGCCACAACATGACTATAAACGCGGAAAAAACAAAAATCATGGTAATTTCAAAAGAAGAAACAATAATAAACGGAAGAGAAATTGAACAAGTGGAATCATTCACATACCTAGGATCAACACTAAATAATAAGGGAAGTCTTGAGCAAGAAATCAATAATAGAATACTGGCAGCAAATAAAAGTTTTCACGCACTAAAAAACATAATCTTAAACAACAGACAAGTAACGAAGAAAACAAAAATGATACTCTACAAAACAATTTTTTTTTAGGCGTAAAAAAAAACAATTTCTAATAGTATTAGGGCATGTATATAAATTCTGACAAGTTTTAAAAATTTGGCACTTACCGTCATCACGTCTGACACTTCCCTCAATTAAAGAATTCAATCATTTTTTATGAATTGTGCAAGTAGTTTTTTCAACTTGATGTTTTTACACTGATTTTTCCAAGGCTTTCGACAAATTAAGTCATGAAATTCTGTTACATAAACTGGAGAACTTCGGTTTTAACAAAGTTTTACTAAATTTGTTTAAATCACACTTTCCGTTCACTTGCAAATTGTAACATACAATTGTTTTCAAGGTGAGCCCTTTGTTACCAAGTCAGATGTACCTCAAGGATCCAATTTAGACCCTTTGTTATTTACATTATTTATAAATGACATCTGCGAATAGATAAACTGTGACATAGGTACCACTTTTTGCTGAAGATATCCAAATATTTCATGAAATAAATTCCATCTCTGATTGCCATACACTTCAAGAAAACATCAATTCTCTTCAACAATGATGTAATATTAACTTCTTACCATTGAACATAAAAGAGTGTAAAATTATGACCTATTCTCGTAAAAAATATCCAATACATTATGACTACTACATTCAATCTGAATTGTTGTCCAGATGTACTCGCATGCAAGATTTAGGTCGAGATTTAGGCATAACATTTGATACTCACATGACATTTTGTTTACATATTACCGAACTAGTATCGTCAGCAAATAAATTGCTTGGTTTCATAATTCGCTACAGTAGACAATTTAATAGTTTACACTATGTACATTTTGTACTTAGCCTACATTAGATCCAAGTTAGTATACGGCATTTTAATTTGGTACTCCCCAATATTTACTTACAAAAACATGCTTGAAAATGTAGAGCGACGATTTATCAAATTCTTATGGTTTAAGGAATGTCATACTTATCCCGAAAAAGGTATTGATCAACATATTCTACTAACTCATTTTAATATTGAGTCCATACCTAAGTAACAGATATGATCACATCGCACTTAACACTTTAAATAATTTTTTTAAAAATAAGATTGAAGCCCCACAGTTATTAAATAAAATTCCATTTTACATCCCGAGAGTTACTTCACGCTCACGTAAAACGTTTTATTTACCACCTTTCAAAACTGTATCGTTAAGTAAATCTCCTATTTTTGTTGTGTATACTTTATAATGAGAATTGTGACTTTAGTATTTTTGAATAAGAATGTTGCATTATTCTGTTTTAGCGTATAAATCTATTGTTTTATGTATTCATTTACTTGTTTAGGGTGTAAAATTGCTAAGTAATACAAATTATTATTATTATTTAAATAAATTTGGCCCAATGGTCAAACATTTATCATATGTTTCGTATAATTTTTAGTGATAGGTAAATCAAGGAAACCCTTCGATAAAAATTTTCTTGAAGAATAAATTGAAGCTAATAAAATTAATTTTCCTAGTGGATTTTTTTACAGAAAAACGAATGAGGAATTAAAGATAATTAAAAAGTTAAATTTTATAACGAGATTGTTAAAAATGAAAGATAATTGAAAGTGAAGCAATTAGGATTAAGTCGGTCTCATTTCGTGTGTGAAAAATGAGAACTTTATCTACTATAATTGAAATTAATCATTATACTTAAAATTTGTTGTTTCTTTAAATCCGTTGTTTCAAGGAATTTAGAATTATTAAATGTATGTTATGTAGTAATTATATTTAATTAATGTACGAGACGGAAAATAATTTTTTGAGGGATAACCAGCTGTGGTCGATTTAGGACTTCATGATACTTAAAACTCTCACACTTTAATACATTGTCTTTGAAAAAAAGAAAACCACGACTAATAAAACAAACTAAAGACTTATTGTTTCAACTAACTTAAATGTAGTACAATATAAATATTTTTGTATCTGGTATCATTTAAGAATAATTAAGGATATTCACTCGGGTGGTGCGGGGTAAGGGGAAGTGCTCTATGATCTCAATCTTCGAGCATATACTGACTAGAGAAGTAATTCCCTATACCAATGCGTTGCTTGTTGTGATCGGAAGATATGCAGTAGGGGGGACTTGCGGGGCTGGAAGTCATGGTGTATTGCGGGCAGCGTTTTGCTGTTATTCTTTGTTACTTCTTGTCACACATGTCATTTTATTTAACCTTAAGTTCTGCGTTTACTTTGTGAAAAGCTTTATGAGGTTTTGTGAGTATTATTTTACTTTGTGGAATAATACTAAGAAATTACGCATCCCTCAATACATCACGGCTTCCGACCCCGCAAATCTCCCCCGCCGCATATCTTCCGATCACAACAAACGCCGTAACGCGGCCTCTAGTCAGTATATGCTCGAAGATCTCAATGTAAATGACTGCAGAGTGACAACTTTTAAATGTGAAATTTTATTCGAAAAAAATGTCTTCAAATAAATATTTATTTGAATTTTTTATGTTAATTCATTATCTAATGTCATATCTGATTACGTGAAATTGTTATTTAAATTTATGAGCAATTAATTTTGCAATATAAATATACTGAGATAATGGTGGAAACAACGGCAACAATGTAAAACGTAGAACAAGTTTTCGCTCCACACAGTTGGTTGTCTGGGTGGCACCTAACCTCTCAACTTATATATTTTAACATTTTTCTCATTTATAAATTCGAAATTGAAAAACATTAATTTTTATTTAATTCATTTATAAAAATGATAATAGTAAATAACTTAATAATTAATTAGAACCGATGACATTTTTCATTATAATATGTGCCAATATGAAAACTGTCAACCAATGTTGCCACGTTTATACATCATGACGTCTTTACTGTCACCGAGTTCAGTCTAGAGTGTTAATTAATAGGTAAATACTCTTCATCAACACGGTAAAGCTCGATTTAAAAAAATTTATGACATAGATAAGGTTTTGTAGTTACTATGTGCAAATTTTCAGATTTTTCTCTGTATTTTTTGATTAACTTTATGAGGCATTTATGCGATGTTCCATTTAATCCTATGCTATAAACTCGATTGTTAAAATTTATTTTCTCTATATATAAACGGTAAAAAAATCTGAAAAAAATAGTAGGTAGTTCATTTTTTCATCATAAAGAACGCTATTCTCAATTTTCATTCAATTCTCTGTATTTTTGATATGGCGAGTGAATATCCTTAAAGTATATATTTATAATTTAGTATTTCGGTATCTTGTAGTCCATGATCGATTAACATTTGTTACTACGTAAAATTTAAATGATTATGACATGACAGTGACAATAGTAAAATATGCTTTATATCTTTTTCTGCAGTTTAAATAAAATGATTAAAATATATTTGTGAGTATAGTAGCAGTAGTAGTAGTACTTATATATTAATATATTTGTATAATAAGTTAAAAGAATAAAGTTGGTATGGCGGGAGGTCTTGTGGTGACCACGTCAGATTTTTTTATATTATTCTACATTTTAGTTATTAAAAAAAGCATGAACAGTTTAATAGGCGTACAAGGAAGTCATGTGTGGTGTCCACGTCAGATTTTTTATTATAAAAATAAAAATTTTTAAAGGTATTTGATGTTGAACAAAATAAAATTTCATTCATTTCTTCCATTTTTTGTAACCTATTGTAATCCATTATAAAAATATTTTCAATAATGATAAGTCGGCGCGTATTATCTAAGTACTACGTTTTGAATTCAAAGTAAAATATCCTCGTCATAGAAACTATTTTTATTCCTGTTTGTATTTGTAAGTTAAAGTGACTTAAAGAAATATTTTTTTCTTGTTTTAAGGTCTTTACTTATTTCATTCAAAAGTACGAAAGAACATTGAAGACTAAAGCTAAAAAAATTCCAATTCAAAAAGTCTTTAATGTACATTATTTTTTTATAAATTTGTTTGTAATGTGATTTTTTTTTTAGACACACAATGTGGACATAGAGTTTTCTCTGTTTGGTAATCAGAACAAAAGAATCACAGACAATAATAATCGATCATAATGTGTTTCTGTATTGTAATTTAAATATTTGGTAAAATGCATCATGGTATAGCTTTAGCTGTAGCTTTGTCCTTTGTATTAAGATCTAACATTCATCGATTGAAAGAAACTGTTTCCAAATGTCGTATTTTAAATAAATAAAATAGCGGAACTAAACCCAAATAAATAATATTTTTTTGAGATGAGTATTCGCAAGATAGATAAAAAAGGATTAAATAAATTCAATCTTTTAAATGCATACGTTTCGGAGTATATTCATCAGTGCTACACAAATAAATAAAAACAACGGATACCCAAAAGGATTCATTAATAAAGTTTATAACCAGGTTAATCAAAGTAATACAACTGACCGCAGAAATAATGGTGATGTTAATAATATTGATAATAACAATAAGAATTATTGTAAAATACCTTTTATTAACGGGTTAAGTTATGAATTAAGTAGAGTATTACAAAATATACAAACAAAAGTCGTTATGTATAATACCAAAAAAGTAGGTAATATTTTTAGTAGTTTAAAAGAAATTATTCCAATGACTATTTCCCTCATAAAATTTAAGCCAATCAGATGTCTGACATTTCTGAATGTCGTCCAATCAACGTAGAATTACACGATAATTTTGCACTAGTGCAAATTATCGATAATTTGCACTAGTGCAAAATTATCGTATTTTGATACGGCGTGGCAAAGTATTTCTGACTTGCTGTCAAAAGACATTTTTAAATTTTGCTTTATTTTTTATGAGAGAAACAGCGTTTGGCTAAATTTTAATCGGGAAATAGTCCTTCGAATATCCCTCGTGCATGTAATTGTCGATAATTTTCTCTCGTGCGCTTCGCGCACTTGAGGAAATTATCGACAATTTGACATGCACTTGGGATATTATATATGACAATTCAAATGTAGTTTACCAAATTAATTGTAAAAAATGTGAAGGGGTGTACATTGGCCAAACAAAACAATATTTAAGACATAGAATTTATTAGTAATCATAAAAAAAATTAAATTCTGAATTTTAGCTTTTGAATCACATTATATATATATATATATATATATATATATATATATATATATATATATATATAAAAAGAAATGGTAAATCATAGAAAAGATACTGAAAACCTGAGTAAATGTTATCAAAACATACTGGAGTTAAATAATAATTTTTAAATATTGTGCATAATGTACATGTTTGGATGAAGGATGAATATAATCCTGAACGTATGCATTTAAGAGATTGAATTAATTTAATCCATCTTCTGAATACTCAACTCAAGAAATTTTAGCACTACGATCATCAACTGTAACCAAATACCAAATACATAATTTTTTCATGATACGATTTAATATTATAATATTCTTTCAGATTTCTTAAGCAGTATCAGTTCAAATATATCGGAAATTGAAGTGAATTTATCATAGAACATTTTTCACTAAAAAAAACCTGACACCTGACCTAGATCCCGCTAACCTTGAAATTCGGGATTTGAATGTATCGTAATTTGTAGAAAAGACCAAGTCCTCGTGCTCGTTCTTTCTCCATTTCAACCCTTTGCGATTGAGATCCGCACACAGTAGCAACCAGCGGTTCGCGGACATTTTTTCCTCTCTGGTTGGCGCCAATTCTATCAGGTTGGGGATTAGGCCATAGCCGAGCACAGCGCTATCACCGGATGTATCAGCTGTAATGGCCGGCAAAACACTCAGTGTTTATCCATTAAACCGCGTAAATGTCTCATTCAAAGGCATTACATTCTATACTTAGCATTTACTTGCCGAGAAAATAAAATCACCCATTAAATCACAAATGTTTCAGTTTCACTGACACTACCAGAAATAAAAATAAAGAGATAACTTACCAGTCGCCACTAAAACACCTGCTTTTACACATTTCATAAAATACTCGAGCAGAGTTTCTTTAGCGAACAAGAGAAAAATAATCTGTCTTCAAGATTGGGTGTCTGTCTACTCATAATATTGTTGTTACCCTATACAGGATTTTGTTAGTAGTAGGTATAATGAAGCGCGTTTTAGGCAGTCTATATATTTTTGTTATTTTCGTATGTTTTATTTTTGATAACAATTTGAACAAAGGGCATAATAATTGGGTTTTCTGTTTGGTATATCTAGGTATTTTTAAAATTAAATGAAATATTTTTCATTTCAAAATTGGTACATAATTAATTTTAATATGAATAACATTCGACTATAGTAAGCTAATAACGGTCTTTCCGTAAGGCTAGAAATTCTTTTAGTGATAAGTCGTGGTATGCTAAGTACGGTAACCTCCACCTGGCAGGCATTGGGCCTGCACGTCATCAGCACTTATATTATTTAAAATGTAAATCAAATTAAAAAA
This sequence comes from Agonum fuliginosum, assembly GCA_947534325.1. Lineage (NCBI taxonomy): Eukaryota > Metazoa > Arthropoda > Insecta > Coleoptera > Carabidae > Agonum > Agonum fuliginosum. The sequence continues at coordinate 25,529,858 of OX384032.1, forward strand.
AAAACTTGTTGCTGTAAACTTGAAATTTTAATACGATTTCATTCATTGTAAAGTAGAATGTTTTTTCATGTACCTATACTTTAATACCATTTGTCTTATATGTAGCGAGAAACTTTTAAATTATATGGAATATTATGTAATTGAGCGCAAAATCCGATATGTAATGATGAATTAATAATAGTATTTTGTGCACCTAGGGAGGGAAGCGTGCTATTACTCCTCGCTCGGCGCCCTCGCTCGGACTCGCCTGCGGCTCGCATTCGGCTCGGACTCGCCCGCGGCTCGCCTTAGGCTCGGGTCGCCGCTTTGCCCGCGGGAGTAATAGCTATTACACCCTTGAGCGAAGCCGGCGCCCTCGCTCGGACCGCCGGCTTCGCCCAAGGGAGGAATAGCCTTCCCTCCCGTGGGACACACAATATTTTACGTCACGAGGGCCTCGAAATCACCTTTCTTGCAATGTTTTCCTCCCGCCAGTACCGGGAAGAAAACAGTGTTTTCCTCCCGCTCGGGAGGAAAGCAAGTTCGGTCCTCCCGAGCGGGAGGGAAAACTCGCTTCCCTCCCTCCATTAGCAAGAGGAAAACACTTTTTACCCATGATTTTTATCTCCACATAATGTCATTTTGCAACATTGAGTTCACGTTACGCCTCTTATGTGCAGACTCAGACCATTTTATGATAACTGCAACTCTCAGACAAAAAGTAAAAAGGAATTACGAAAACAAATGCAAACAACCTAAATGGGTTATAGGTGGTTATAGAAAAAATAAATAAAGAAAAATATGTTAAGGCGATTGATAAATGAACAGCCAATAGAAGAAAAAGATATAGAGACCGAATGGATAAATATAAAAATATGTATAATCCAAGGAACAAAAAATGGACAGCAGAAAAAGCAAAAAAGGCTTGATTTAATGAAGAATGTCATCAAATAGTTACGAAAAAGATAAACGCAAGGTTGAAATAGATAAAAACGAATAAAAAAAAAGATAAGGAAGAATACGAAAGAAATAGAAAAAAAGTAATAAAACAATAAGGAAAAACAAGTTAAACTGGTTTGATGATAAGATTTAAAAAATATTGAAAAAGAAAAAATGAATAGAAAAACGATTTTATCAGAATGTTAAGGCGCTACACTTGTGCCAAAAATATAGTGAAAAAGGGACCTTGCTATATTACAAACTGAGCTCTTGTTAGTACACCTACACTGTTCATATTTTATATATAGATAGTTAAAAGATGACCCTAGAGTGCTATGAAATTATATTTTTGAAATACCTAATAGTCTTTTAGTAATAAATTAGTAAAAACAGTCTATTTGGCCGATTTTTTACTATTTTTTTTCTCAGATGTGAAATTTTTTTGACAAAAAATATTTCCATAGCACTCTTACGACCAATGCAAGGAATCGACTATTTAAAACAAAATTAATAAATATGCATTAATAAGGCCATAATTTGAAATATTAAAATGCATAAATAAATTCTTATTTTCTCTAATTGTTGTCGCAACAATACATTATATGAATTATTCTATTAAGTAATGCTATGTTATTACTCATGATAAATTTCATATTTATATTTTGAGCGATATAGCCAGAATCATGAATTCTGATTCTATTGCAGCAATATTGCAGTCAACAAGTGTACCGCCTTAATGACCAAAACAGAAAATGTAATTCAAAAGACAATAAAACAGAAAATGACGAGCAAAACAAACAAGTTTGGGCAGAATACAAAAAGAAGAAATTGAAATACAAGAAGACAGTCGACGAGACACCACTAGAAAAACCATTCTTAGAAGAAGTCAAAAAAGTAATAAGAAACTGCCTAATGTAATTTCAAAAAGAACGCTCTTATATTATTGCTGTTAAATTTGTACCCATGAATAAGAAAAATTCTATGTTTCACGTTAAAATATATTCATTGTATAGACAATATACAAGGTGGTATATAGGCAACGTTTTTCAGTTAACAATTATTATGAATAAGACTGTAATTCAATTGTTATGTTCAGTTTTATAATTTGACCTAACCCTCTGCAGCATGGTTCATGCTTGCCTGTTTTTATATATTATTTTACTTTCAGCAATATAAAAACGTTTTATCAATCACAGTTTCAATAAAAACTTTGCTTTTGAACTTCAAAGTATCAACAACACATGTGATGATAAAAGCTCAAACTGCGTGAAAAACATTATAGGAGAGCGGTCGTCACACGTGATTCAAACTGTTATAAATTTATGAATTATACCGAAATGAAGGGCAGAGTTGTAGATCCATATCACTTTTAGTGAGTGCGCTATGCATAATTAAATTTAATCTCTCCTGTGAAAAACAGAGACCGTTGCATGTTCACCAAATTGTTTTTGTTTTCTCTTAGATTTATAAATAAACGGCTCTGCAGCCCATGAAAGTTTTTAAATTTAATAAAAAAATTTTGTTTAACTCCTCCACAATATAGGTACTCTGATGTATGTAGTGCGTAGTTAAGCTCGACAGTGAAACATAAATCAGAGGAAGTACAAATTACTGCTGCTGATACCAAAATAAAATGTCAGGAACAATTTTATTTATTAAAATGTAATAAGTAGTCTAAAAAATGTTATTTTTTAATTAAACATTATATTCATAAATGTAGGAAAATTTAGATGGAGAAGGGCAATAAGTTAAAGAGATTTATACAACTTTTAACTTAAGGCCCTGTTCGCACGGCGATCTTTGGAGATTCTACGGAGAGTCAAATTCCTGGCAAAGAAGAAGTTTTTGAAGATGCAAAAATTTTGGAGATTCTACCCGTTCACACATGGAACGTGTTTGAAAGTGGTTTGAAGCTTCAAAATTGATTTCTTCTTCTTTTTTCCAGTGATACTTTTCACATTGCCATATTGGTATTACTGTTTTACAAACTCCAACCGGGTCGTAATAATATTGAAAATTTTATTCGTTTCCAAGAACCCCAAGAACAAAGCCAAGACAACAAAACAATATACACCGGGTCGTAATATTGAAAATCGTATCCAAAAACAAAGCCGCGTCGTCAATAGGTCAGTGAAGTTGGCGTATACATTAAAAGATATTGGATAAACGAATAGTTACATTAAATTTGCTCATTTTTTTCTAAAAATTGCTAATAGTTTTACATTTTTTGCTCTGCCTGTTTTATAGTTATTTCCCATTTAACCTATATACGCTAACTTCACGTGGCGTATACATGGGGTGAAATTTCATATTTGTTAACACTATCATTTTTTGCTATTTATTGCCGTATTGAAGACATTTTTTGCTGTTGTCCTTCATTAGTTATAAACAAAAAAACCTTTGTATACGCTAACTTCACGTTGCATATACAAAGCGTAAAATTAATTTTTTTTTCTATACTATAATAATTTGCTCATTTTTTGCTATTTATTGCTGTATTGATGAAATTTTTTGCTGGTGTCCTTCATTTGTTATAAACAAAAATGCATTGTATACGCTAACTTCACGTTGCGTATACATAGTGTAAAATTAAAACTTTTTTAAAGCTATAATATTTTGCTCATTTTTTGCTATTTATTGCTATATTAATGATATTTTTTGCTGTTCTCATTTATTTGTTATAAATGAAATTAGCTGTTGTATATATGCTTTTTCTCGGTTCTCTAATGCATAAATTAAATACACAGATAGTATACCTAAAATTAAAACTATCTGCTATATTTTGCTCATTTGACATGCTATTGCTATATTCATGAAAAGTTTTGATGTTCTCATTTATCTGTTATAAATTAAAATAGCTAGTGCAAGTAACGGTTTTCTACCGCGGTCTCTAAAGATATTATGTATTCTTATTATTTATTAGTTAAATACCTACCTATAATTATAATTTTAAATATAAGTCTTTATTATTTTATAACATTTTGCTCATTTTTGCTATTCTCATTAATTTGTTATAAAATAAAATATCCATTATACGCGTTTTCTCCGTACTGTAAGTAGCTATGCAAAATGCACGCAGCCATAGTGTAAAATTAATACATTACTAATATAGACTCCTTTTTACTTCCCCGATCTATGTAATTTATTGTAATCGTGATTTTTTGAAAGTTCGAGATTTTGGTGAATCTTCACGTTTTAGACCCTACTAAAGCCAAAAAACATAATTTTTTAAAAAGTCGGTTTGTTAGTCTGTCGGTCTGTTAGTCTGTCGGTCTGTTAGTCTGTCTGGATGTTGCATAACAAAAAAACACGTTGGAATTTTGGACTGAAATTTTATATGTAAGATCTTGAGACAAAATCTGACTTCAAGTTCGTTACTGAGCTTTATTCAATCAGTGGTACCAACTTTTAAACGATCGTCAATAGTTTTTTTTTATATATAAATTATTCAAATTCAGGAAATAAGTTTAGTAAAAATGTAAAAAATTACATTTATGCGATTTTTTCAAGTGTATTATCAAAATTAAAGTTCTCTTGGAAATGAATAAATTGAAGTTTTTGTATGTTAACCTCAAAATGTCATACTAACTACAAATTGAGCAAAAATACAATAAAATCAGTATAAATTCTTACCTAACATTTACCTGACCATAACCCCATCATATTCAATGTTACCAATAATTGCTAAATGTGGAAATATTGCATATAAATAATTTGGTAAAATTGCAGAAAAAACGCTAGTTTGAATCGTAAAATTTTCCCGACAGATGGCCTGGTAGTGTTTGCAACGTTGAACAGTGACACTAAAACAGTGGTTTGCAGGTCAGTGAAGTTGGCGTATACATTAAAAGATATTGGATAAACGAATAGTTATATTAAATTTGCTCATTTTTTGCTAAAAATTGCTAATAGTTTTACATTTTTTGCTCTGCCCGTTTTAAAGTTATTTCCCATTTAACGTATATACGCTAACTTCACGTGGCGTATACAAGGGGTGAAATTTCAAATTTGTTAACACTATCAAATTTTGCTCATTTTTTGCTATTTATTGCCGTATTGATGACATTTTTTGCTGTTCTCCTTCATTAGTTATAAACAAAAAACCTTTGTATACGCTAACTTCACGTTGCGTATACATAGCGTAAAATTATTTTTTTTTCTATACTATAATAATTTGCTCATTTTTTGCTATTTATTGCTGTATTGATGAAATTTTTTGCTGGTGTCCTTCGTTTGTTATAAACAAAAATCCATTGTATACGCTAAGTTCACGTTGCGTATACATAGTGTAAAATTAAAACTTTTTTAACGCTATAATATTTTGCTCATTTTTTGCTATTTATTGCTATATTAATGACATTTTTTGCTGTTCCCATTTATTTGTTATAAATTAAATAAGCTGTTGTATATGCTTTTTCTCGGTTCTCTAATGCATAAACTAAATACACAGATAGTATAAAATTAAAACTATCTTAATGCTATATTTTGCTCATTTGATTTGCTATTGCTATATTCATGAAAAGTTTTGATGTTCTCATTTATTTGTTATAAATTAAAGTAGCTAGTGCAAGTAACGGTTTTCTACCGCGTTCTCTAAATATATGTATTCTCATTATTTATTAGTTAAGTACCTATAATTATAATTTTAAATATAATTCTTCATTATTTTATAACATTTTGCTCATTTTTGCTATTCTCATTAATTTGTTATAAAATAAAATATGCATTGTACGCGTTTTCTCCATACTGTAAGTAGCTATGCAAAATGCACGCAGCCATGGTGTAAAAATTAATACATTACTAAAATTAAGCTCCTTTTTACTTCCCTGATCTATGTAATCGAGGGAAGTATTATAATCGTGATTTTTTGACAGTTCGAGATTTTGGTGTATCTTCACGTTTTAGACCCTACTGAAGCCAAAAAACATAATTTTTAAAAAAGTCGGTTTGTTAGTCTGTCAGTCTGTCTGGATGTTGCATAACATAAAAACGCGTTGGAATATTTGACTGAAATTTTATATTTAAGATCTTGATCAAAAATCTGACTTCAAGTTCGTTACTGAGCTTTATTCAATCAGTGGTACCAACTTTATAAACATAACTTTTTTTATTTTTTCAAAATACTATCGTGTGTGGTATCAAATTAATGCTCTCAGGAAAAGAATTCTAGTAGAAAAACAAAAATAACATTTTTAAAATAAATTATTCAAGTTATACCGAGTTTGGTGTCAATTTAAAGCACTCGGGGAGATAAATTTAGTAAAAATGTAATAAATGACATTTATGCGATTTTCAATTATCTACAAAGTAGCTTCTTATAAAGTCTGTGTCTAGTACCATTCAATTTATTATTTTGTGTTTGAAGATGTATATCTTGTAATCTATGATCGTTAAATTTTTGTTATATCCATAAACTGTCTGCTATAACGTAATATTGAAATTGTAATAACGATGACAGAGTAATAGTTTGCATCGGTGAAATACCGCAATTTACATAAAATGACAAAATTATATTTGTTAGTGTTTATTTGAATTAGTAGAGAAAAATTTCTGGCGGGATATTAGGGATCAGATTTTTTGCTTGTGATTGGCTGGAGCACCGCCGATTTTACACCAAAAACATCTAAATGTCAGATTGAACTGTAAGGTTTCTGTTTAACTGCCAAAATTACATTTAAGAATTTAATGTACAAGGTAATTATTATTAGATTAAAAGACTTGTTTATTACGGAAGCGCTTAATTTTTCCTAAACGCAATTCGTCCTAACCGTAGTTATTCCTAAAAATAAAATATCAAACCACAATTATTCCTAGACGTAGTTATTTCTATTCGAAATTTAACCTAAACATAATTATTCCTACTCGAAATTATTCCTATTCGTAAATTTTACTATAAACGCAATTTTTCGTAATCGTCCGTTGCGCTAGTGGCAAATTGTTGTACTAGAGGTAAGCCCACAGCAATGCATCTCAACAGTACTGAAACAATGTTCTCGTTAAAATATAGTACGTGGTCAATGCGCTGGTACAATGTACATACGAGTACAACATTGGGAGTACAAGTACAGTGCACCTCTTTCAGTCGCCCCTCTATGTTCTTACATTTTCACAATTACCAAAACATGAATGTTTTCAATACAAATATTTATGTTAATGGTCAATTACTACAAAAATCGCAAGAAACCTTATTTCTGGGTGCTAAATTCGATGAAAATTTAAATTTGCGGTCTCATTGCGAAAAAACAATTATCTCTGTTAACAAATCATGCTACTTACTACGTTATCTAAAAAAATATCTAAATATTACACAACTTCGTATGGCCTACTTTGCAGTTGTTGAGTCTTACTTACGATATGGGGTATGTCTATGGGGTGCCTCATCTGGGGCTTCACAAGTATTTGTCGCACAAAAACGGGCCATCAGATGCATTGCTGGAGTTGGTCCTACTCATTCGTGTAAAGAGCTATTTTTCAGATTCAAAATACTCACTTTGCCATGCTTGTTTATATTAGAGTTGTGCAAGTTTATTTACAAAAATAAAAATAAATTTGATCTCAATAAAAATATACATGACTGTAATACTCGTCAAAAAAATCTGTATAGAATTCCATTTGCTAAACATAATTTAAAAATTAACTCACCACCTATTCTTGGCTTAAGGTTATTCAATGCTTTGCCGTATGACATAGCAAATTCTTCGACGTATAACACTTTTGTAAAAAATTTAAAAACTTATCTTTTAAATGAAACATTTTATTCACTAGATGAATTTTATGATGGCTCAGTGGTGCGGAACTCTTCTCAGCCCTGATACGATCGTAATTTCATTTTACATGAGCCTATCTTATATTGTTCAATGTACCTGTATTGTATTACATTTTATATATTATATATTTTGACGTTTCTATTATATATATGTATTTATATCAATGGAAATAAATGATATTATTATTATATTATTATATGTTAGGGTCTGTTTCAGTGCCACTGGTAACTTGTGAAAACGTCAATTAATTTACCAGAAATTTTTAAAATTTCAAATTTTTAAAAAGTCAATAAAAGTAAAAATTTAAAGAGAAAGAAAATCCTGGTAGTTTTCTAGATATTTTAAGTAAAAAGCTGGCTTTAGATTTTACTTCCTCAAGTTTAAAAACAAAATATAACAACATAGTTTGCGCAGTGCACGAAGTTATATTTATAAAGTTAGTACCACTAGTTGAATTAAAAAATTTGGACAATTTTTTGAAAAACAATTGAAAATCGCATAAATGTCATTTATTACATTTTTACTAAATTTATCTCCCCGAGTGCTTTAAATTGACACCAAACTCGGTATAACTTGAATAATTTATTTTAAAAATGTTATTTTTGTTTTTCTACTAGAATTCTTTTCCTGAGAGCATTAATTTGATACCACACATGATCATATTTTGAAAAAATAAAAAAAGTTATGTTTATAAAGTTGGTACCACTGATTGAATAAAGCTCAGTAACGAACTTGAAGTCAGATTTTTGATCAAGATCTTAAATATAAAATTTCAGTCCAAAATTCCAACGCGTTTTTATGTTATGCAACATCCAGACAGACTGACAGACTAACAAACCGACTTTTTTAAAAATTATGTTTTTTGGCTTCAGTAGGGTCTAAAACGTGAAGATTCACCAAAATCTCGAACTGTCAAAAAATCACGATTATAATACTTTCCTCGATTACATAGATCAGGGAAGTAAAAAGGAGCTTAATTTTAGTAATGTATTAATTTTACACCATGGCTGCGTGCATTTTGCATAGCTACTTACAGTATGGAGAAAACGCGTACAATGCATATTTTATTTTATAACAAATTAATGAGAATAGCAAAAATGAGCAAAATGTTATAAAATAATGAAGAATTATATTTAAAATTATAATTATATGTACTTAACTAATAAATAATGAGAATACATATATTTAGAGAACGCGGTAGAAAACCGTTACTTGCACTAGCTACTTTAATTTATAACAAATAAATGAGAACATCAAAACTTTTCATGAATATAGCAATAGCAAATCAAATGAGCAAAATATAGCATTAAGATAGTTTTAATTTTATACTATCTGTGTATTTAGTTTATGCATTAGAGAACCGAGAAAAGCATATACAACAGCTAATTTAATTTATAACAAATAAATGAGAACAGCAAAAAATGTCATTAATATAGCAATAAATAGCAAAAAATGAGCAAAATATTATAGCGTTAAAAAAGTTTTAATTTTACACTATGTATACGCAACGTGAACTTAGCGTATACAATGGATTTTTGTTTATAACAAACGAAGGACACCAGCAAAAAATTTCATCAATATAGCAATAAATAGCAAAAAATGAGCAAATTATTATAGTATAGAAAAAAAATTAATTTTACGCTATGTATACGCAACGTGAAGTTAGCGTATACAAAGGTTTTTTGTTTATAACTAATGAAGGAGAACAGCAAAAAATGTCATCAATACGGCAATAAATAGCAAAAAATGAGCAAAATTTGATAGTGTTAACAAATTTGAAATTTCACCCCTTGTATACGCCACGTGAAGTTAGCGTATATAGGTTAAATGGAAAATAACTTTAAAACGGGCAGAGCAAAAAATGTAAAACTATTAGCAATTTTTAGCAAAAAATGAGCAAATTTAATATAACTATTCGTTTATCCAATATCTTTTAATGTATACGCCAACTTCACGGACCTCAATTTTGCGGCGCTTCGATTTGACAAGCGAGTCTCAAAAACTTCTTCTCTGCCAGGATTTTGACTCTCCGTATAATCTCCAAAGATCGCCGTGTGAACAGGGCTTAATACACAAAAATGTTGTCATTATATTAGTTACTCCAGTCAAATTAGATCATATTTTGTCGTTTAGTGGAAAAAATTAGTAGAAAGCTGGATTTTGGTATATACCTTACCAGTAGTTTTATCAACAACATACTGAAGGTCTCAATCGATTGGACTGGAACTTCGTCCGCCATTTTGAAAAAAAGGTCCCCGTCAATTTTTTTAAATTTTTATTGCGTAAATGATTAATATTACGAAAAAGTAGTTAATAACAAATTGTAGAGCACAAAGTTTACTATAATATGGTATAAATATTTTTTTATGAAAATCGTGAAAATGTAATTTCATAAAAACGATAAATTTTGATCAAGTTGTAGTATATGTCTCATCATACGAAAAAATTTTTATGAATAAAATTATGGATTTCCAGTTCGCAGAATCCAATTTCCTGAATACTTTTCTATGAGTAAAATTATTTTAAAATTTTCTGACGCACGGGTTTAGTCACAATTTAAGGATATTCTTACAAAAGTTTAACAAAAATTTGTTTTTTATTTTAAATTTTGGTGTTTAATTTGCAGTGACTTCTAATTGGATAAAGTTATTGACATCGGGATTTTTGCATACGATTCTCTATACAATATGTCAAAAAAGATATGAGTTTTAAACGTTTGTAGGTTTTAATTAGATCGAAATTTTAAGATTTTTTCCTAAGATAAAATCAGAAAAAATTGAAACTTTTGTAAGAATATCCTCTCGTAAGATTATTGTGCACTGCGAGCCAAAACAATTTTTTTTTTCTTATTTAAGACATCTTAAAGAGTATTTTGAGGGGTGGAGGCACAAAATTCTCTATAAGAAAGTGTCTTATTTTGTATGTAAATGGCACAGTTTTCTAGAAAATCGAGAATTTTTAAGCTATTTCCTATTTTTGTCTCATCACAGAAAAACGATTGAAATTTTGTATCGGATAATGATATCGACTTCCGGTTTTCCGGACGTTTTTTTCAAGTTTCTTAACGGTAATCAAAGCAACATAAATAAAAAACACTAACGCTTTGTTAAAAAAGTGAAAATAATTACATTTAATGACAGTTGCCAAAAAATAATTGAGTTATGTATTTATATTAAAAATCTTATATATACAGGAAATTTCTCAGCAAAGGTAAGGTATTTGTCAGATTCTGTGATAGGTTACTAAGCGATGTTTTGAAAATGGTTTATTTTTTGTCTATATACGAAAATAATGATTATTTTTATATTCAGGATGCACAATGAAAAAATCTGTTGTGGCCAGCACATAACCTCCCGCCTTGACACTGTAATATGTGAATTTGGTTTTTGTTAGGCTACTTTTTGTAATTTATTTTATAGTTCTTCAAGCAACGTACCGATTTCGATTGACATTGAAATCAAATTAGCTCTTTGTGGATACAATTTGTATTTTATTATTACCATATTACATTATATCCAGTTAATAATGAATCGATGATGCTTCTTGACTGGATACGTTTAATGGAAGGATAAAAACTTACTGGAATTGAGTCAGTTTTCTATTTATTAAATTTCGGCTACTAGTTACTAAATTTCAAACCCAGTTATTAATATTTATACATTTCTTTACAAATGGTGCCACAAAAATTTCAGAAACTGTGTATACGTCTGTTCATCTGTCACATTGACATTTTCATTTTTGTTTTAATTTTTTTCCCTATATTATAATTTACAAATCGTGGTAGGTAAAATTACACATTTTTGAAAAATAATTTTCATTTATTGGTAAGAGATATAGAAAAGATGTTAAATAAATATTGTAAGAGGTAATTTGTTCTTTCAAATGTCGCATGACAAATTGTAACTATCGCAGTATTTCCTATATTTTTTGCAAAAAATGTTAAAATGCTTCAAGAAAATACCATTTCCGGTTGGCAGATTTTTACCAAAATCTAATCAGCTCTTCATTAACATATATAAATGTATAATGCAAAATGTTAGAATTTTATGTTCAATAGAATTTGAGATAATGAATCAGAACGAAAGACTATAGTAGGCGCACATACAGACAAACGGACACACACACACACACACACACACACACACACACACACACACACACACACACACACACACACACACACACACACACACAGACATCATCGTGAAAATAGTCAAAATAGGTTCTAAAGGTACTAAAACGTGCTTATTGACAAAAATCTCGACATCGAATTTTTTCACGATCCCTATACCTCTCTAGGCGAGAGGTAAAAAACAATTTAAATTAACAAGTGAGAATTCTAGTACTGAACAAACCATTGACTGGGAGTTATGTCTGATTTGTCAAAAGAACACTAATGAGAAGCTAACATGTCCAGCGAATTACTCTGGTCCTAATAAACGTGTACCACAAGACCTGCAGCTTAAAGTTTAACAAAACGAAACTGCATCGAGCTACGAAGCGAAGAGCTGCTGTATGAGTGTAGACGATGTAGGAGGTCATAAAAATGCACGAGGGCAGTGTCTAAAACAAAAGATTCTAATCTGTGTTTCTTCTGTGACGGTTCGGCTTCTTCTTCTAGTCCATTGCATGATGTGTGTACGTTTGAAGTTAATGATCGTGTAAGAGAGTGTGCATATAATCTCCAGGATGCAGATCTATTGACAAAGTTCAGTGCAGGTGACATGATAGCGATCCAGGACAAATATCACCGGGACTGCTTGTCAACATTATACAAAACTGAACGGCGAAATAAAACTACAGATGTAAACAACACAGAGATACGAAATGTGTATCTTGCCGTTCCGCCTTCCGGCACTAAAACAACACAGAGACAGTACGCATTCATGCTCGGGCTTTTGCGGAGTTAATCAGTTTTATAGAATCTGGTCTTGAGGACGAAGGTGTGTAGCTCCGATTTTTCGTCTACGAAACCTTAGTCGGTTATATGAAGAAAAAATTATTTATCTTGGCGGTAAAGTATCTAGTATACTCAACTCGTTTGAAAAATAAAATTTTGAATTATTTTCCGGAACTGTCTGCACATGCTGATGGCCGAGATATTTACTTCGCCGTTGCTGACACTATTGGAAAATCACTGCGCAAAGCTTGTGATTTTGACGCTGATAGTGAAGCAGTTATATTATCTAGGGCAGCTAAGATCGTCAGGAGAGATTTGTTGTCTAATAACTATCAGCCGTTTAATGGCACTTTTTCAGAGAATTGCCAACAGGACACAGTATCCGAGTCTGTAATGACTCTTGTATCGATGATTATGAACGGCTCTAGAATCGATAATGACGGTGACTCAGGCAGTTCTCTCGATATCTCAACTTATTGCTTTTAACACTTCTTCAAATGTTCAGTCAAGATTTGGTATACAAAGATACTCGCAGCGTTAGGAGGTTCCTCTTCCTCTGTTTGTTGGTACATACATTCATATTAGATCTAGGGAGATTATAGAAACATTTCACCACACTGGAATTTCCATATCTTACGATAGAGTTCTTGCCCTTTCTACACAGTTGGGGAATTTTGCAGTAGATCACTTTCACGAAATTGGCATTGTTTGTCCAAAATCTTTGCAAAAGAAAGCATTTACTACATCCGCAGTAGACAACATAGACCATAATCCCTTTGCCACAAGTGTGAAGGGATCGTTTCATGGTACAGGAATTTTCCTTTTCCAACATATCATCGATTTGGAATCTAATTATCAACTACAGCAGTCTTTCCCTCTTCGGATATCACAAAGTAAGAAAATTAAAGATCTATACTATAGTTCAGTGAATGTCACAGACTACTTTTGATTCTCCTGACACTCAAAATGAAGTTGATTTCCAAAGAGATTTAGGAGGTTCCTGGGCAGCATATCACAGCCGCATGTATAACGATGAAAGCTCGTTTATAACGACATCATGTCTTCTTCCTTTATTTCATGAAGATACCAAATCGGTTGCTATGTTGTGCCACGCCATGAACATGATAAAAGTGGCCATCAGTCATGTTAATCCTAGACAGGTATCAATCCTGGAATGCGATCAACCTTTATTTAGTCTGGGCAAACAAATCCAATGGGCGTACCCTGAAAACTATGGAGAAAATGAATTTATCGTTCTTTTTGGCGGTTTGCCAATAAAACTAGCTATTGATAAATGCTTACGTGTGTTGCTTGAAGGCACTGGATGGATTTCAGCTTTATCACAGGCTGGCGTAGCTTCGTTAGGTACAGCTGAATTCTTTTTGAAGGGAGTGCACATCAATAAAACTCTTCGAGCGCATCATATTACAGCTTGTGCGCTGTACTACTTACGTAAACAAGCTTACCAAGAATATTGCAACTGCATTGATGATGATGGAGGAACTTGGAAATCCTTTTAGAGATACGAGCGGTGATCTTTTGACGTTAGATACCAGAAAATTGATGGACAGTATTGAGGTGGATTCTCTCAGAAACGTAAAGACACTTGGTCAAGATAGGTCTGCTTCTTTTTTTGAGAATCGCTTGATCAAGAGAGTAGTTGCTCCCGATGATACTCTCAAGCGAAATAAAGATCTTTTGTTCTGTAGACCTATAGCCAAAATCCAATCTAGATCTCAAAACCAAATATCTGCCCTAACGAATGACCGGCTATTGTTTTCTAGACTCTTCATCAATTGCAAAGTGCGAGACGGAGATTTTGAAGATTTTTTTAAACAAGAGAATCAGTCATACCCTCCTGCTCTCACTGATGATGGTTCTCTGCGATTTGGGAAAAAGTTCGATATGCTCGACTGCCTAGATAGTCTTTTACAGCATGATTCCTCTGAATTAATAATAAACCCAGCCCTATGCGTTAATATGATTGTAATTGACGGCCCATCTGTTCCTCATTTTGTAATACCTCAGCCTGGAGATACCTTTACGCGATACGGAACCAAATTTGTGACATACATACAGAATCAGATTACCCCTGAAATGCGACGGATATATGTAATATTCGACGAGTACAGGACCGATTCATTGAAATCTATGGTACGCCCGAAGCGAGGACAAAGCGGCTGTCTACGAGTAGAAGGTGACAAAGTTGTCCCTAAAAACTGGTCAGAGTTTTTAAAATACGACGGTAATAAACAATAGCTATTTAGTTTTCTCAGTCAGTTCATCGTTCAGCAGGAATACTCGGTAAATGTAGTTACCACGCATCACGAGACAGTTCTGTGCACCCGACTAGAAGAATTACAAAACTTGATGCCGTGCTCCCATGAGGAAGCTGTTATCCGTATTTTTCTTCACAGCGTCAGTGGTGCTGCTGAGGATTACAAAAAAATCCTCATACTGATGTTGTCATACTAGCCGTTTTTCGAGCAGCTTACCAGGCTGGGCTGGGCATGCTTGGGGGCAAACCTTACTTTGCCTGTTCTCACAGGCCCCTTTTTGGATGGATAAAGCCGATCCCACCCTCAACTACTTGGAGTGTATGCATTATTCGTTTAAAAAATATAATTATTATTTTTAGTGCTTGTAGAAAGTAAACTAAATAAATTTAATGTTGCTTCCACCCCACAGGTTAAGTGGACTTCTTTGCCGGCAGCTGGTATAGCTTACCGAACTCTAATAACATGCAACTCTAAGTTATCTTGTACAAGCCGCTGTGGCTGTTTTAAAACCGGTCTCCCTTTTACAATCCTATGCAAATGTGGCGGACATCAAGATAGTAAAGATGGTGACTTGTAAATATTGAATATCGGGCAAATTTTATATTAAAAAACACAGCAGTTATTCACTTATTTATTTACTGATGGATCAGAAACTGGTTCTCATGAATGAAAAAATTAAAGTAATTAAGTTATACTATAACGAAACTTAAAGTAATCTACCAGTTTAGTAACTTAGTTTAGCTTAAAGTTTTAGATTTTCCACAAAATAATTTGAGTATTTCTTATTTATTATAATTAACTGCGATTCCAGAGCATGCAAAAATATTTCGTCCGGTTTCTGGTATTGGATTCCACAAATAATTATGTCTCTATTCAGCAATGGAAACCGGAATCCGATGTTTTAATTCGTTTGAAAACGACAGCTACTTAAACACAGAAAATAAATAAAAATACATTTGTCTTGAAGGAAAACTTTAAATTTCGGCTAAACGAAGATCCATTACAAATTTTCAAATAATGCTTTAAAAAAGAGAAATATTTGACGAATCGAGTGGTAACAACCGAAAATCATTTTTTTTCGTTATAAATGACAGCTGTATAAACATAAAAACTACTAATATTGATTTTTATTTCATCCTGGAATATGATTTAATTGTACACACCAGAGCCTCAAAATTTTTGAAAATTATGTCCCTTATAGAAAAAAGTTTCATAAATCGAATGCTGAAAACCGGAGGTCGATATTATTATCCGTTAACAAATTACAATAATTTTTCTGTGATAAGACAAAAATAGGACTGTTTTGAAATAGCGTAAAAATGATCAAAATACATTTTTTGTAAAAAAAGGTGGCCATTTGAGGATTGTTTATGATCACCATAGCAATTGTACAAAAAGTAAATCTATTCTTCTTAATACAAAAAAACATTGTTGTTGTCATGGTTAGTATGTTTACATTTTAATTGTTGCGTAATATGAGGATATGTCAATTTAAATGAAATTACATCTATTTAAGCGGCTAGCGAAAAAATATCGTCCGGCAACCGTCTTACTCGTCCCAAAATCATGCATTTTTTGTATTAATGACACTGCGCCATTTATATACAAAAATAAGACACTCTTTCTTATAGAGAATTTTGTGCTCTACATTTTGATTTGGTTTTTTTTTTTCGTAACATAGACCATTTACGAGATAAACGCAAAAAATAAAAATGGCTACCATTTTTTTAAAATGGCGGCTAACGCGGACACTTCCGATGATGTCTCCACTCCTCAAAATACTCTTTAAGGTGTCTTAAGTATGAAAAAAATATAGAATTGCTTTTGGCATATTTTACTGTAAGCCGCCGGACTATAATATACTATTTCTTTATTAAAAGTTATAATTTATTACCTCTCGCCTCATTATTCTATGAGAGGTATTTTAATTGATCAAAATTTTCGAGTATGAGTTTTTGGTGGATAAGCACGTTTCAGGGTCTCTAGAATACGAATTTAATATTATCACGATGATGTATATGTGTGTGTGTGCGTATGGACGTATGAATTATGTGACTATTTTTCGCCCACGATACCCTTTAATAACCAAATTTCATATTTAAGGTTTTAATAAGGGACTTAACACCGGATAAGATTTTAGTAGAAATACGCAAACCGGAAGTGGTACTTTTAAGCTTGATTTATAGTTTTCCTTAAATAAATTGGTACTTTATTTATTAATGACAATTTTTGCAAATAAAAATAAAAGAAAATATAATTATCTATGGGCACAGATAATTGTAAATACAATTATCCGAATCTGGCAGTATTTAACAATAAAATAAAGTATAATTAATATTCTACTTTTTTGAAATTCTAGTAACTTGTTGTCCACGATCATATGAAATTTGTTTCTACACAACATATAAATTATTATTTATGACAGTGACAGTACAGTTGTCATCTTTTGCTTGCATCTTGGTTAACATTATCGTTTACATATTACATAAATATGAAACTATTAAAATGTAAGTATAATTATTTATTAGAATAAGCAGAATTTGACGAGCGGTCATATGCTGGCCACATTAGATATTTTTTCATTACGATTAAACTATTATATTCTTATACATTATACATACAAGTTATAGTGTCTGTTATTTTAAAATCACTTTAAAAAAATAATATTAGAACTTTATTAATCGAAACTTGTACTATATAAAAAAAACTTTTGAACAATACCTAGTAGGTATCTCATCATGAACCTTGGTAAATGAACGATTTTTTTCTTTTTCTTTTTCTACTAAAAATCAAATATAACGATGAGTGGTAGGTAGATTGTTAAACATAAGTTTAGATTATTCTACCTCCAAGCTCCAGCACCAGCTGCTGCATTCGCTGCATTCTTGGAAATTGTGCAATTGCTGCAAAGTGTGTGCAGCGCACACTTCTCTTGGAATCTTGGCAGAGTTCCTGCGGAAAGATAGTCGCGCACGAGTTCTAAACCGAAGCAGTAGATTGGTGATTTCCTGCAGAGCTCTCAACAAGCCCTGAATTGCACAAATAGAAAAGAAATTATGGTTGTGTTTGTTTGGTTGTTTAAATAGTGTTAAATTGAAATTTGTGAAGATGAATGCTACACTGCGTTTCCTGAATTTAGTGCAATACAACGTATAGCTCGATGCAAAAAATTTCTTTTACGTCGAAATTGGCAATTATATTTTTTATCATTGGTAGAGGTGGAATAATGATAAATGTTAATACCTTCCCTTTCAGATGTACAAACGGATAGATAGATACATGCAATGTTATAATATCCAATTAGTGAAATTTTAATTTTTTTAACAATATGGTAATATTTATATTAGATTTGCCCCCATATTTACCAATCCCTATTTAACACCGTCCATTTTTTACCACCGTAATTCTTTTACCAACATTATACTTTTACCAATCCATTTTTTACCACCGTCCCTCTTTACCACTAATTTTTTTTTACCACCAACGTATTTATTAACGTATTCTTTTACCAATCCATTTTTACAAACGTATTCTTTTACCAATCCATTTCTACCACCGTCCCTATTTTACCACTAATTCTTTTTACCACCAACATATTTACCAACGTGTTTTTTTACCAATCCATTTTTACCACCGTCTCTTTTTTAACAAAGCTAACAAAACCGTACTAGAGATAAAAGTTGGAGTGGTAAAAATTAAGTGGTAAAAAATGGGTAAACGGTAAAACAGGATAGCGGTAAAAATGCTGTGGTAAAAGTTGGAGTGGTAAAAATAGAATGGTAAATATGTAGCAACAAATCTAAAAAAAAATGTTATTCGTTCTACAAGTAGGATTAGCTATATAATTTTTCTCAAATGTTGTTTGATTCTTTGTTACAATTACAATAAATGAATATTAATGTGTAAGTACTTTTTCAACGCCAGGATGGGTATAGAAATGCCGCTAAAAATATACATAAACATAAAGTTTCTTGATTAAATCAAGTGATTCATAAACTCAATATTGTATTAAATTAATTTAATAATTAACACTAACAAAATAACTTGAATGGGTCTTACCCATTCAACAAACTATTAACTATGAATGGCCTTCCGAGTGCATTCTGAGAATTCAAATTTTTATTTGCACAAATATCGAAAAATTTTCGCTGTGGCTATGGTGTAGGTACTCTCCACTAACAACCTAGAGTATCCGTGAAATAACGGCATGACAGCTGGCAACCGCACATCTGATAAATGTTAATAAACACATGAATTTTTTGAACTAATATCGTGCATGGCTAAGTCAAGTTTGCCCTCCCACTTTAATATTTCTATGAAAATAATATTAGTCTAGTTTGCGCCCGTATTGCACTTTATTGCTCCACTAATAATTTTGTTTGCACTTCTCTAATTTTGCCATAATTTAGAGAATAAGTTAGGCAGAGCTATGTTGACACTAGCCCTAACTTTTTGTAAATTTTAAAATTTTCATTATTATTTCGATAGTCATTCGTTTATTGCGCCATTAATAAAAAATTAAACCGGTATAATCAGTAATTTAGGCATTTTATAAGTTTTGTTAATTCGGTATGATGTGCATAATAGGAATATTTGAGTAAATTAATAATATTTTCAAGATGTGGCAATGGATGCAACTTTCAGAAAGTCTAATTAGCGTATAGCATTAGTAATAATATGTAAAACGCCCTCAAATAAAATATTACCACTTCACAAAATAAAATCCCCAGAACATTTCAAGAATGTGAACATCCCGGCTTGTTACTTGCTATATTCGCCCATTAACATCCTAATAATATCTTTGCGATTGCTAATGTCCGCCCTTGGTAACATTATCTATGTTACATTCCAATGTTGTAATTTGTTAATAATATCACAATTATGCATCCCATGTAATTCTCTGTGATGTTTGTATTGAGTATGTAATTTTTTATCGTACTCAGGATGTGGCTAGGATAGACTTACGTAACATCACTTAAAGTACAAGAATAAGATATTTTTAAACATCCCATGGACGATTCATGTCAAGTGGGCATTAACATTTTTTCTAAAAAAAATGACCCGTTTTCGGTACCGGTGAGTGTATATACTCAGGGGCACAAAAACGGCTCACTTATTTTAAATGTTGATAAAATTCTATCTAAGAACGTTTTACAAAATATGTTGTTTGTTTTCAAGCAACTATGATTATTGGAATAATTTTATTTAATAAATAATTTAGTTTCTCTTAAAATTAAACTCAAATACACGAAATGAATTCAACGATATATATTCCTTATATTATTGTTAACATTTTATATTTGAAAGATTTTTTGTGGATAATTCCATGTTGGAAAGAAATTGAATTTATTGTTGTGTTTTGAGTTAACTTCCACTTTTGGTTTTCGAAAGATGACCAAAATCGTTTCAGCTCTGTGCATTATCATAAACTTTATAAATACCAAGTTTCATTACTCTTTCTTTTCTCGTTAATGAGATATTTCACATCCGGACGCACACACATCCGTCCATCCATCCATCCACACACGCAGACATCATTGCGATAATGATCAAAACGGATTGAGAGGACCTCAAAACATGTCTTTCCGTTAAAATCCCGACATTGATTTTTTTCATGGTACCTAGACTTACTTATACTATATATAATTAATAAAGTAACAAACATAAAAAGCCAAAAATTAAATATGTAAGCCGCATATCTAATCAAACAGATTGGTATAAACTTACCTCGGAATTAACTTAAAAAATATGCCGAGTACTCTATTGACAAAATTTATCTGTCTTACAGAAAGTTAAAGAATGATATTTATTTATGAGTTGTTTAGTTAGTGTTATCTTTGTATTTGTTTATGTTGTGTCAACTTATATTGTAAACTGTACTCCATGTTATATTTAGTTAAATAAATACTATAATTAGGTAAGTTCTACAACAATTTATTTCACTAAATTTGAATCGTCTCTTGAAGCCAGAAAAACTTGATATTGATCCCGAATCGGACAAGCTGCGTCTCTTAATCAACTTTGTTTCACCAAATATATATGAAAAAGTGAGTGACGCTGCTACGTTCAATGATGCTGTCTTTATACTGAAAAACCTGTATATTAAACTTGTTAATGAAGTATTTGCTCGTCATAAACTAGCTTCTCGTAAATAAGAATCTGGGGAGACAATAGATCACTAAAATTGCTTGCAAAAGAATGTACAAACCGTGTAGCTGCCTTCCAAAGAATTATTAACGAAGTAATTATAACTGAAGAATTAAAAGATACTTTTGCGTATTTAGATGACGAAACCATAAAATGTGGAAGAAATCAGGAAGAACGTGATAGAAATTTAAAGAACTTCATGAATGCTGCTAATAAGTACAACCTTACAATAAACAATGAAAAGAGTTCTTTCTCTTTACGTACTATAAATCTATTAGGACATACTATTAGTAATAAAATTATAAAACCTGATCCAACTCGCCTCGAACCTCTTAAAAATCTTGCACCACCTTTTGATGCTTCAACTCTACGAAGAACACTTGGTATGTTTTCTCACTATTCCAGATATATTCCAAAATTTTTTGATAAAATCAGCCCTCTAAACAAATGGTCGTCCCCTTTCTCACTATTCCAGATATATTCCAAAATTTTTTGATAAAATCAGCCCTCTAAACAAATGGTCGTCCCCACTCTCAACGGAAGCTATACAGGCTTTTGAAAATTTAGAAAAGGAAATTGAGACTGCTTCTGTTTCATCTACTCGTATTAATAGTGATGCTCAATTTCAGTAGAAACAGATGCCTCTGCTTTCGTCATAGCAGCTTCTCTATCTCAGTCTGGTAGTCCGGTACCCTTCTTTTCAAGAACTCTCTCACATACAGAACGAAAGGACTCTATAATTGAAAAAGAAACACAAGCGATTGTTGAAGCTCTCAAAAAATAGAGACACTACCTAATGGGTAGACACTTTCTGCTTATAACGGACCAAAAATCTGTATCCTTCATGTTCGATACAAAGCACTGTGGAAAAATAAAAAATGAAAAAATCCTGCGATGGAGACTCGAACTTTCATGCTACAACTACGATATTGTTTACAGGCCTGGGAAAGAAAACGCTGCTGCTGATGTGTTTTGCAGAATATGTTCTATATCAGGTAAAAATCTGAATACTCTAAAAGCTCTTCATGAAGCACTTTGTCATCCTGGTGAAACCAGAATGTATCACTGGGTTAGAAGTAAGAATATGCCATATACTCTAGAGGAAATTAGACAAATTACTTTTGCCTGCCGTACTTGCTCTGAAATTAAGTCGAGATTCCACAAACACCAAGCAAAACTAATTAAAGCAACTTCTTCCTTTGAACGTTTGAATGTCGGCTTTAAAGGGCCTATACCATCTAAATCTAGAAACTGATACATTTTGACCATTGTAGATGAGTACTCTAGATTTCCTTTTGCTTTTCCATGTAGAGATGTAAAGGCTTCTACTGTCATAGAAAACCTTAAACAAATATTTGCAATATTTTGTATGCCTGCTTACATTCACTCTGATCGAGACACTTCATTCATGTTGCAAAAGTTGAAAACTTTCTTCGCCTCACTAGGCATTGCCACTAGCAGAACCACTCCATACAATCCACAAGGAAATGGCAGAACGGTATAATGGCATTTTATGGAAAACTATACAGCTATCTCTGAAAAATCAAGGATTAGAGATTCTTCAATGGGAATTGGTACTACAAGAATCGCTCCACTCTATACGATCGATTTGGCGGTGCTAACAGTAGGAAAAGACGAGGAGGACTTCGTGGCTGAAACGAACCACACCCTACTGTTAGTCCAAGAGTGGATGGACCAAAATGGCCTGGAGATTGTTCCGAGTAAAACGGAGGCATGCCTCCTGATAGGAAGAAAAAAGTGCGGCCAAGTGAAGTTCGAGATAGACGAGGTGGAAATAGTCACAAAGCATACAATTAAGTACTTGGGAGTGCTCTTCGACAAGAACCTGACCTTTCTGCCTCATATCAGACACGCCGTCGTAAAGGCAGAGAAAACGACTATGGCCCACAGGGTCTAGGGAAGGCAAGAGAAGGCTCCTGGTGGAAGCCGCCCAGAGTATTATACTCTACGGGGCACCGATTTGGGGAGTGGCTCTTAGATATAAATAGGCTAAGGGCATACTACGAAGAGCTAACAGAACACTGGCCTTAGGAATTAGCCAGGGATATAGAACAATATCATCAAAATCCGCGGAGATCCTAGCAAGGCTTGCTCCGCTCCATATAATAGCGGAAGAACGAATGCTAGGTTATGCAGCGCCAGTATGTTATAAATAAATAGATCTTTATGTATTTAAACCAAAACTCTTCAACTCTTCATTCATTCGTTCTGTCAAAAACTATATCTCCCACCGCAACCAAACAATAATTCCCCCGCCTACTTTTTCATTCATTGATATTAATTAATAATTTTTAACATTCGGCAGTCCCGATAATAATTTTAACAACATTCGGCTGTCCTGATAATAATTTTAACAACATTTGGCCACTTCTGAGATGTTATAAATAAATAGATCTTTATGTATTTAAACCAAAACTCTTTATTTCAACTCTTCATACATTCGTTCTGTCAAAAACTATATCTCCCACCGCAACCAAACAATAATTCCCCCGCCTACTTTTTCATTAATTGATATTAATTATTAATTTATAACAAGTAACTGAAAGAAAAGCAATAAAGGAATACCGAACGAGCAATGGGCAGAGACCATGAGCTGATGCCCGACATCACACCTTGGGTAACAAGAGAACACGGGGAAATAACATTCCATATGAGTCAATGCCTGACGTGACACGGCTGTTTCCAGGCTTTCTTAAAAAGAATAGGTGAAACCCAAACAGACCTATGCATATACTGCAAGGAGCCAGATACGGTGGAACATACCCTATTCCACTGCCCAAAATGGGAGGATAGAAGACAACTACTGGACGCTGACAAAACAAATGTCATCCAAAAAATGGTGGAATGCCAAGAGAGTTGTTGAAGAATAAGCAAAGTCTTCACTAGTATACTTTCCAGCAAAGAACAGGACGAGAGAGAGGCCGAGAAGGAGGGAAGAAGAGACTAAGTAAATAAAGCAAGGAAAAGGAAACACATGAAGAGACAACGACAAGAAGGAGAAGAATGCGTAAGCGGTGCCACTTCTTGCCAGGCTAGGGGACGGGAGTGTTTAGTGGGTAGGCTGGTTACACCAGATGCCCACACTACCTTTACCCCTTTGGGGGGGGGGGGGGTATGCGCTGCCTCGGCATCATACCAGGTGTGCTATGAGCATTCTCTCCTACCCGAGAAAAAAAAACTCTATACGATAATTATTATGTACCTCTACAAACACTACTCCACATGAGCGAATGTTTTCTCAACCTAGAAGGTCGAGTAATGGGCTATCTACTCCAAACTGGCCTTTGTCTCCAGGGCCCATCTTATTGCGAAGAAATGTTCGTAATTCTAAGTATGATCCCTTAGTTGACGAAGTAACCTTATTAGAAGGAAATTCGGATTACGCTCATGTCCGACCCCAAGATGTTAGAGAAACCACTGTATCTTCTAAAAACTTAGCTCCTATTAGTGAAATAAATCTAAATCAATTTATTAGGTAATGCAGAGATAAGAGGTTTTATTACCGGTCATCCACCTGAAATGAACTTGGAACCTATTGACCAAGTTCCAACTGTTCAAAATGAATTCGAGATTCGTGAACAACATTCCAACATGAACCCGATTCTCGACGTTCCTCTAGAACTCAACAAAAAGATTCGGAAACTCAATAGGATAATCCTCAACGTTCCTTAAGAACTGGTAAATCACCTGCTTACCTCGAAGATTACGTTCGTTAGTCATACTCATTGCTTATACTGTTTTACTGGTATACAACTTACAATGTACTGTAGCAAGATGACTTGCATATGCTACGCTCTGTATTTTTGTTATCTTAATTTTGTAGATACAAAAGTTCAGAGGTCATCTGCATCCCCCTGCACCCTTTACGCCAGACGGTTCATAGATTTTTGGACGTCTGCGATAGTTCTTCGACAGCAGAGCTCGAGATAAGTCCAAGATGTAGCCTGTTGCTACGGACATTACGCTTTTATGCGTAAATTATTTGTTTTAATGTAAATTCGTATTTATAAGTTTGGTGGAAACGTATAAGTATCAGTTTAAGAAGTTTATAATCTTTTATATTCGTGTTATATTCGGAGTTTTTGTGTTTAATTAAATATATTTTTAAGAGTGTGTTATAGAGTTTTTTTGGTGTGTCATGATTACTGCCGCTCCCAAATTATCCCTTCCTAATTCAAGCCACGACTGGTTATCCCCAACAAAATTCCTTCCTTTTTTATTATAACCCCTATTTTACCCCTGTTTTGCTACAGTACAATGCTTTATCTTCAGCAAATCTGTTCATGCTGTGCACGTTCTTTCGTCTATTGAACTAATTTGAATAGCGCGAAACTCAACATTTGTACTACATTTTCCCAGACGGGAAGAATGTAGTAGACTATGATATTTATTTATGCGTTGTTTAGTTAGTGTTATGTTTGTATTTGTCTATGTTGTGTCAACTTATATTGTAAACTGTACTCCATGTTATATTTAGTTAAAATAAAGCCTACAATTAGGTAAGTTCTACAACAAAGGGGGTGGAAAAAAAAAATAAAAATTGTAGTATGAAAATTCTAAGAACAAATTTTCAAACCACATATTTCTATTGTTAAAGGTTGAAGAATTATAAGATTTTTAAATATCGGGTCCGCCGATTGTGACGTCACCCGGCCAATGGAAAACTGTCAGTATGTGTATGCGTCTTCACAGAAGCAGTCTCCGTGCCTTATATAATAATTATTAGATATGTATTGCCTTTAAATAAATATAATTCTACAATAAATTATTATCTTCAATGGCTTTCGGTTTTGAACATTCAAATACCGAAAATAAATAAAGTATTGCAAAGGAAACAAATAATGAACGGCTAAAATATAATGTGAGCTGGTGCAAATTGTACAAATTGTGTACAAATGCCTATGGCCCGAGAATGTTTGCTGTTGGAAAAGCCAAATAATAACAGATTTTAAATGCGAGCAACGAGAATGTAAGTATATTACACGAAAGTTCTGAAAATATCATTTTAAATTAAGCAAATTTATATTGGGATTCTATGCAGTTCTATAACTTCTATAAGCGTATCTATAGTAACTAATATCGGGATGCCGATCTACGATCTGGTCTCATTAGCCAAACTCTTTTTGTGAATTTATTTTTTGATCAATTGACTACCTGTTTAAAAGGATAATGGAATGGTTACTTAGTTATAATAAAATTAAATTAAAACAATTTTAACACAATAAATATTATTTATTAAATTATACTAAATAATAAATTTTAAAATAACAAATGATTAGGTAATAAAATTTTTGAAAAACCAGCAGTAGAACATAACAAACAGAAGTAAATGATTTTAAGTATTAAAAGCTAATTTGAAGATTTTTTAATGTAAAGGCTTCCAAATTTTCAAGGAAAAAATCTTCATCTTGGTAAACATCTAGTACGGTATTATTCTGCATTAGGTATAGCCATAGGAACCATTCTTGACCACCTCACATCAGGTAAGAATTTATATGGGAATCAAAAATTTTATTTAATAGGTATGGCCATAGGTACCATTCTAGACCACCTCACACCAGGTAAGAATTTGTGGAAATCTAAAATTTTATTTAATAGGTGTGGCCACAGGTACCGTTCTTGACCACCTCACATCAGGTAAGAATTTATATGGGAATCAAAAATTTTATTTAATAGATATGGCCATAGGTACCATTCTAGACCACCTCACATCAGGTAAGAATTTGTGGAAATCTAAAATTTTATTTAGTAGGTGTGGCCACAGGTACCGTTCTTGACCACCTCACATCAGGTTAGAATTTATGTGGCAATCAAAAATTTTATTTAGTAGGTGTGGCCACAGGTACCGTTCATGACCACCTCACATCAGGTTAGAATTTATGTGGCAATCAAAAATTTAACAGGTATGGCCATAGGTAGAGTTTTTGACCACCTCACATCAGGTAAGAATTTATGTTGGAATCAAAAAATTTATTTAATAGGTATGGCCATAGGTAGAGTCACAGCGCGGCAATTAGATACGCTCAGAAGTATATACAGTAAAATATTCGAGAAGACGTGGTATAGGCGTAACCTAGTGTATTTTTGAACAGTGAAAAACTCGCTTAAAACGAGTTTTCTGGAAAATTTGAGTTACTCCATTAGATTCCTGAGATTGAAAACCTCTTATATACCAACTTTCGAGAAAATCGTTAGAGCCGTTTTCGAGATAGCATGACCGTAAAAACATACAATTCCTTGCTCATTTAATAGAATAGATAAATGTCTTATAGATTTCTATAAATTTATAGACAGCTACTGACTCACCATAAGTCGTTATGAAAATATTGGCATGTGTCTGAAATATTGAAAAATGAATCAAAACTAGCAAATTTTACAATTTCAAAGCAATTATTAGAAGAACATTATTGCTGAGAAGTATATGTGTATAGAATGTGTTATATTTTATTTAAAATTTGCTTCATAGTTTATAAAAATGTCATCATGATTGGAAATCGCTTGGAAATAATACAGTCAAATTTAGGAGTTCTACTGAACTCATTCAATATGAATGACAATGATTATTTTAAACATAGTTTGATTAATTAAAATCTCTGAAAAAATATTATCAGTAGTAGTACTTTACGAGGTTCTTGCACCATCCCCTATTGCATTTAATTTATTCTCTAGGTATATTTGTCTTCGAATGTGTAGTATTAGTTTGAAAACTATAATTATAATTTTTATTTTCCTTTAACTGTAAATAAAATGAATTAATTTATTATTGTGTTTTGCTATATTTTTAATTTTTCGCTAAAAAAATCTTTAATTATATGCTACTATTATGTTTTACCTTCGAAATATATTCTCAAATTTTATCAGCACGTGTCATGTGTATTCCATTGTGTCAAATTTGTATAATCATTTGTCGCGTCAATGTGACAATGGCTTTCTTCAAAATTAATAATAAAAATGAAATTGCAAGAAAATATTTCATAAGATTTTGGATGTTCTGCTGCAAATTTTGTTAAGAATGTCTTTATTTTTATACTAAAATATTATTTCTCTTCAAGAAAAGCAATGTACAACAATTAATTCATTATATTTACATGTTACAAAAATAGTAGTATGGAACTATTGGTAATACTGTTTTTAAGATTCTATAAAAGTTATAGACATGCAGTCAGAATACCATTTTAGCGAAATCTATAAGACTGTCAGTTACGGATTTTCCATAACTTATAGATCTATAAGTTTATAGAATTTTAAGATAATGCTCAGAATCCCACCATTACACTATTTAAATATTAACTGAACTAAAAAAATTATATGAACTAAAAAAAATTAAAGTGAGCAACTAATGTACTTGAGTAAATTTTTGGACCTCAATAATAATTGGAAATTTTAACATAATATTATTGTGCTTTGTGATATTGCGTTCACTGTATCATATAAAATCGAGAACTTACCCAGAATATATTAAAATATACATTGGTTTTAAGATATCATGTTATTTATTTATAAATGAAGTACATAGATAAACAAATGAAAACAATTATATTACTCCTTAACTGATTTACTTCATATTAAAATAATTCCCATGAACATTAAGCAATAAGTTAAGTACATAACTGATATTCTGCAGTTTATTCAGTTTTAAATAGCAAATGTTAAAATCTTACACAGTATTCTCAGTCAATAAATACAGTTCATTTAATTTTATTTATTTATTTAAATTAACCTAGTTCCAATTATCCTATTGCACTGGCGTGGCATGATGTTGGAAAGAAGGGAAGTACTTTTGACATAAAAAGTGTTTTATTTAAATGCTTTTATATCAAAAATTGAAAATATATTTTGTTCAAGGACCCATAAACACTATAAATAACATAAGAAATATATTTACTAGCATCATCAATAAGTAAGTAATACTTAAATAATTATATCAACAATAAATAACAACAAAAGTGTATCTTATACGCGAAGAGTCAAACATTAAACCGCGAATGCGTTTCTCATCCCACACAGAAAAAACATAAAACATAGACAAGAGATATATTTAGACAGGAATCTTCTATGATACCAGGTTAAATGCTACTCCTATCGGTTGTAATACGGAAAGTTTTAGTGAAACTGAAAACGTGTCGTTGATATTACATATTTGTTTATATTGGTACAAATTGCGGTGCGTAACATACTTTTATCAAATATTTTATAAATAAATATTCAGGCTTTAATATGGGAATTTTAAAAATCAAGCGTATTTTTACAAAGTTATTGTCATTTATTTGCAACGGGCAATGCTTATTAGTTACGTGTCCCTTTTTACTTCCTTGTACAGAGTAAAAAGGAAGTATTGTAATCGCGAAAAATTTAGGTTTTCAGATTTTGATGGAAATATCCGTTTTGACCTTTTCTGAATATATTATGACTAGTTTCGTCATGACGTCTGTACGTAGGTACGGACGTATGTATGTCGCATAACTCAAATACGGTTAGACGTAGAAAGTTGAAATTTTGTACTTAGGACTGTTATAGCATCTAGTTGTGCACCTCCTATTGTTGGATTCAATCTACAAACCGGAAGTAGTACTTTTTTCAAATATTTCGATAAATATTTAATTTATTTATTTTAAATGAAAGATTATGTGATTATTACCTACAATCGGTATTTTATAAATATTTTTGTATCTGGTATCATTTAAGAATAATTAAAGTATATATTTATAATTTAGTATTTCGGTATCTTGTAGTCCATGATCGATTAACATTTGTTACTACGTAAAATTTAAATGATTATGACATGACAGTGATAATAGTAAAATATGCTTTATATCTTCTCCTGCAGTTTAAATAAAATGACTAAAATATATTTGTGAGTAGGTATAGTAGTAGTAGTAGTAGTAGTACTTATATATAAATATATTTGTATAATAAGTTAAAAGAAAAAAGTAGGTATGGCGGGAGGTCTTGTCTTGTCTTTTTTATATTATTCTACATTTTAGTTATTAAGAAAAGTATGAACAGTTTAATAGGCGTACAAAAAAGTCATGTGGTGTCCACGTCAAATTTTTTTTATAAAGTTTAGGATCAAGTTATTGTTATTTTTTACGTAAACTTCACCTTTAGTAACAGACTAGTAAAATAAAAAGTACATAACACTAAATTTAAATTACGATTAATACAGGAAAATTTTACGATTTGTACTGTAAAATACCATTAATTATCATTAGCGTATAACTAGCATTGTCATCGGATCTAACAAAAAATTCTCAACGATCTACGTTTAAGTGTAGAACTACAAAGTTATTTCTAACAAAAGATTTCTTTAATAACTTTTAGAGCATAACAATAATACCAGTTTACTCAAGCAGTAAACAAAATAATAATCCAATTTGTAATTAAAAGTAAATAGCTTTCAAAAAAATATCTCGACAATAATTAAATCGCTAATTACCAGGCCAGGTTCTTGCCCTTTAATTAACAACTCAAATTACGAGTACAAAGATCTGTGGGCAGAAGTCATGTAATTTGACTATAATTAAAATGACAACACATTCTGTCACAAAAAAGCAACAACGCAACAACAAGGGACTTTCCTCGCATTCCTTTGCAGACATTAACATCGCCGTTCATCCGCATCTAACGTAATGAGGACACGTTCCTCTCTTTAAAATCTCATAAACCCCTCGGCGCCACGGCGCTCTGTGGCGCATGCGATGCCGACCAGGCGCAAAGCAAATTAGAAGCGAATGTCGTCGTTGACAAGACAACAACCCTAATGCAACCTTCAGCTCAGCAGGTTGCTGTAGCCTCGCATAGCCGGCAAATTGTCCTGCCTTGTTAGCACTGACTGGAGAGAAGATTTCCAGTCGCTGCAAATTGCGCTCAATGAAATTGGAGCAAGATATTTTCTTTTCTTTTTAAATTATTATTATTATTATTATTCGACATCCACGCCAATGATTTACTTAAGATTATTTATTTACTACTGAATAATTTAAATTACCTACCAATCCCAATATTCTTGATACTTTTGTGTAAAAATATGATGGAAATCAAATAAATAAACAAAACACAAACATATTCATACAACTTATTCTCAATCTCAACGTTACCACAGTGTTATGCTGCTCTTTATATTTGACATGGAATTTTGTCGTTTATTTATTATGGAATTACGATTACTATGAAATTAAATGTGTCACTTTATAAACATATTTAAATTATTCAAGTAAATTGTAATCCTGTAATGTTTTATTGTCGAACACAGAACAATATAAAGTATTCCATTTTAAATGAACGTAAATAAATTGTAGCATTGTTCTCGTCAGTTAATTCTTTGTCGTATTTCGTAACGTTTTCATAAATTTGACAACATCGCTTACAAATATAGGTAGCTTCATCTGTCGTTTCCGTAGGCCGTAGCTCCCGCAGTTCGCAAACCTCTACATTATGTCTACGTTATGTTGCGTAGCCAAAAACGTGCTCAGGGCGGCGTACATAATGTTATAAATTCACGTACACAAATTATAATGGATTTATGGAAATTCTTGCCGGATAAGTTCCCACCACTGCTAACGAAATGGACTCACTGATATAAATAAAATTGTTTTGAATATCTTTACATTTATTTTCAACTTAAGAATTAAGATGTTGTGTAATACTGGAAGTAAATTACGTTGTAAATTATTTTGAAATGTTTATGTATTATAATTTGCAAAGTTTACTGTTAGTTCAGTTTCTCATTTGTTGGTCTTTTATTAGGTAGGTACCTACTGTTTACATTTTTATCAGAGAAATGCACTTAGTGCGAAAAGTTTTGATAAAACAGGAAAGGAAATAAATGAGTGAGTTAAATAAGCGCATTTGGCCTTTATCAGTTTATGCTTATCACGTACGAAAAGCGCATAAAATAAAATAAGTTACATAAGCACAGAAGGGAATATTTGAAAAGCACAATGGTTTTAGGGATTGTACGACAGTTTTTCTACAATATTTTTTGAATTTTTTAAAACTAGAAAATATTCTTGCCTGACATTTTTCTGAACTTAACTCCGTCATACTCGAAGAGTATTTTTAACAAGAAAATATTATATAAGAGTATTTTTAACAAGATTTTTTGAATTATTTAAAACTAGAAAATATTCTTGCCTAACATTTTTCTGAACTTAACCCCATCATACTCGAAGACGATCTGGACTAACTTGTTATGGTCAGAAATCTCATTTTCGAAAAATGCGCTTATTCAATGTTACGATCTGCGCTTATTGAACATAAATTTTCTGATTATATTTCTGCGCTTTTCAAACGTTTTGATGACCAGAAATGCGCTTTTACAACCGAAATAAATAATATACCTACCTATGAATGAAATAATATGACAAGTGACTGATTAATTCTTAATTAAATACTAGTAATTAAGTAATACATCAATAACGCAGTAAATAAAACGATGTGGACATCTTCCACTCTGAAGTCTGAAACAGAAGTTTCCCACTTAACTCTAAGAAGTGATGGAATAAGATTTATAAATTATATATTAATTCTTCTTTTGCGATTTTACATTTTCTTTGTGCACATGAAATGAGTAAAAAACATTATGCAGCTTCACATCCCTTAAAATATACCTTTCCATTATAAAGCATTTGACCTTTATTTGATATTTATTTCATAAAATGGTCACCTACGTTCTTCTTCACTATTGTTGGGCACGCAAGTTCTAGGTTATTATATATCAGTGGTATTACTATTTCTAACAAAAAAATTCTTATATTATAATATAACTAATAGCTTAATAGCCCGTTTTTAAATCAACACCTTGTTCAGAATGCTAAATCTCGAGAAGAATCAACACATTCCTATATCCGCAAAATTAATCGAAATCCACCTCAGTAAGCCACCTAATCACAACCCATAACCCGTAAACCAACTATTGACCAGCCTTACATCACTTAACCGCAGGATAACGCATCCACGACAAGCTAGGAGCGGTTGGAAAGCAGGGCCGTAGCGATATCAAAATATTAGATAGGATTTTTTCATGCCAGAATGCCAGGGCTTTTCAATGTTGTCGGTGTCACTAACATGATAGCATATTTGATTACCGAACGAGATATGACACCAGAAATAATATTTTGCACCTATACCAACCTACTTGCTAGATAGTAGAGTTTGCGTCGATGTTCTTACTAGTTACTATAATCGGGGCTAGCAGGAAAATAGTGGCGGCCAGTAGTATCCAAACAAATTAAATAAAAAATGTACTAAGTATCACAAATCTGTTATGTGTATTTTAAATGGTACGTATTTTTGATATTTATTCATAGTATCTAGTTTTAGGAAATAGTATAGTCAAGGAGATTGTTGATATAATTTGGCTAAATAGTGATACCTTATGACCTAAATATATTTATTAGGTATATAAAAATCGCAAGACAACGGTTAAAATGAAAAATAACTTTTGTAAAACAAATTCTGTAACTGTTAACGAATTTGTTAGACAATTTGCCTAGAAAATCTTAACAAAATATACAACAGTAATTTCTATTTTTACCAGAAAAGCAGTCGTAGTTCAGTGAGCAAAACCTAATCATTATATCTACTCGGTTTCAGTTTGGAAATTGAGCATTACCAAAAGAAAATACAACTCTATTGAGAGGTGTGGAACTTGAAATTGCTATAACCTATTATTCTATTACACGCTATGACACAATAGGGTACTTGCATGATTTTTTTACATTTAATATTTTTACAGAAGAGATAAAAACTTGCGGCAAGATTTTTTATTATCACGAAATTTTTATTAAAAAAGTCCAAAAACTAAAAATTAAAATGTAATAATTAATATGTGACGTAGAATAGTGTAGACACAATGAATGACCGTAAAGCCATGGTAACGACTCAACTAGTGAACATAATTAACAACAGCCTGCGCGGAACGCCTTAACAACCATCCACAAGTTATATTCTTAATATGATTCCCTCCTCTTGCTTAAGATAATAACGCCACAGAAAATTTTCTTTCTCAGTTTACTAAAAAAACACCTATAATTTATATTTTTACATATTTGTATACCTAACAATAGGTACATAGTAATAGAAATCGAAACGGTTTGATATTTAATCCAAGAAATGCTTGAATCTCTGAATAGTAACGGAATATTATACAGAGTGATAATAAATGATTGACCGCTACGTGACTTGGAGAAGTTCGAAGTAAGTACTCAGTTCTTGTCAAACGAACTTTATGTACCTAGTACCATCACCATAAATTTCGGAGTTTATCTTGTTTTTTGGATTTATAGTAAGGCAGAAAGCAAGTGAAGAACACTATTATTAATTATTATTGAAAGAAGACTGTATTTTTATATTTTAAGGTTTAGCTGACGAGCATAGTTTAATAGCATTCACATCGAGGTTGCAAAAATAAATTCAGAACGATGTGGCACGGTTAACATTTATGATCACGCTATATAATTTCTACTAGGGCTTATTCCTTACCAACACACCCCTGGCTACGGCCCTTTTGGACCGTTTCACCGAGCTGTAACGTTCTACGAACGTCTCCGAAGCGTTCGATAGTCGCACTACCGCTACCGCCGCCTCCGCACCGCTCTCATCAATAATAGATTATGTACAGATTTCTGTCGCGACACCACACGCCGCAGACTCTCATTCTTATTTGAATTAATAATCACAGAACAAAATTTATAATGAAAATGTTTATATGAATATTTGTAACTTTAAGATGCTGTGGAAATTTTTATTGCTAAGATTGTGACGGTGGTCATGAGGATCAGTTTTGTTTGTAATTGTAACTTACTTTGTACTCATTTTATGTTTAAAGTTCGAGAAATTCTACAGACTATAGTTATCTATCCATAATATTTCAGTTTAAAATAAGATAGCACAAGGGTTAAGAGAAAATGGAACTATAAAATAACTGCCTTTAGATATGATATGGTATAATTTGCGGCAAAGACGTATACTAGAATTAATTTCTACATAACTTTTCCATTTTATAAGAAAAGCAATTTACAGAAAACAAATAAAATAATTGTATGAAACACATTACGAACACAATTTAAATATAATTCCTTTTTGGCTTTTTATTTATTTTAAAATCACATCAACGTAAACCCTGACACACAAGCAACGAAACAACGACAACAACACGGAAACTCGAAGAAAACACAAGAGTCGACTACAGTCGGAAACGTTTCAAAGGGAGAAAAAATTAAAAGCCGTGACTTTTATTCAAGACTTCCTGTGTTGAGCAACAGACTGGGCTGCGACAGGGTGATATAATTCACGGCAAGATAGCATGGCGTGTTGGCTCTGTCGGCGGTGGTGTGAACGCAAACTACAACTTGTGACTCTCGTAGGGGGATCCCAAACACTAGTCGTGATGGACGACGCAAGAGGGATATCAAACAATTGATAAGAAATGGAATATACGGGTAGAAGACTATGTGTCTGAATGAAAAACACTATTTTACATTCTGTGTATTTGGGGTTCTTTTAAAATTTATTGTGACACTCAAGTAGTAATGCATTTTAAATTCAAAATAATAGATATTCCATACGACAATACAGCATTAATTTAGGCATTTAAAAAAAATAAGATGATAGTAAGCAGTACAACATAATACCGCAAAACCGAAGAATTAGAAAAAATATAAAAGAGATAAGCGGAAAAGAAGATAATTCAAATAATAAAAATTATGGGTTCGAAGGAAAAATAAAAAACTAGTAGAGGAAAAGAAAAATGCAAGATTAAAATTTATGAAAACTAATAAAAAAAAATCTGACGTGGCCGTTACAATACCTCTCGCCTTGACATTGAAGTATTATTATTTAACCTCGTATTTAACCAAATATTAAGCTTTAATTTAAATAAAATACACCGTATAACATTTGATATAATAATATAAAATAATCATACATTATATTATTTTAAAATGCATTATTCTATACATACACTGGGTCCGAGTGGTTGGATTCCACTATAATAACATCTACCATCCTGTAATTGGAAGTTAATTCTGTAGGTTGATTACCATTAAAATAAATAATATCAGTAATATCCTTGTTCTAGTGAATCAGCGTAAGTTCCTTATATTACATTTCAAAATTCTACACCACACTCTACACATGCCCTACACCACAAAGAAACCTCCTTACCACAGACATCTGTTTATCTGTCACATTGACAATTTTATTTTTGTTTTAAATTTTATTTCTATTTCGGGATTCTCAAATCGTGGTAAGTAAAATTATATATTTAAAAAAATTATATTTCTTTATTGGTTAAAGATATAGAAACAAGTAAGATTAAATATTGTACAATGTAATTTCTTCTTTCATGTATGGTATGTCAAATTGTAACAATCGCATTATTTTATACAATTTTTGCAAAAAATGTTATAGTGCTACAAGAAAAGTACCATTTCCGGTTGGTGGATTTTTACCAAAATCTTTTCAGCTCTTCATTAACATATATAAATGTGTAATGCAAAATATTAGAATTTTATGTTCAGTAGAATTTGAGATAATGAACCGGGACGAAAGGCTATAGTAGGCGTACATACAGACTTTCATACACACACACACACACACACACACACACACACACACACACACACACACACAGACATCATCGTGAAAATAGTCAAAATAGGTTCTAAAGGTGCTAAAACGTGCTAATTGATAAAAATCTCGACATCGAATTTTTTCACGATCCCTATACCTCTCTAGGCGAGAGGTAAAAAGATGAATATGAACGAGATAATTATGAAGTGCAATAAAATGATCAGAAAAATAAGGATAGAGAATAAAATAGCAGACATTAATGAAAAAGATATTGAATAGAAATACAAAAATATTCTATAAAGAAACAAACGAACAACCCAAAACATACAGTCAAAAATGAAATCTCGATTAAAAATGATCAACAATACAAACATGTGTGGAGTACTTTAAATAATATTTAGTTGATAACATAACCTGAATATGAACTAATAAATGAATTGTCAGAAATAAATGAAATAGAGTTTGCGGAAAATAGTCTAGAGTAGATGATGGAAATAATAAAAAAATAGCCAAAATGAAAAAACTCCAAGAAAATAAATTTACGATAAGGAATTATAGACGAAATTTGGATAAAAACAACAATTGTTTCATATCATCTCATCAATGCAAACGTTTCGGTTGATTTTCAACCTTCATCAGTGCTACAAAATTTATTCAAGAATGATGAACATCATACTACAAATACAGACATATTGAAAATTAAAATACCTGTGAGAGAGAGATATATATATATATATATATATATATATATATATATATATATATATATATATATATATATATATATATATATCAAATTATAAAAACGAAATAAATACTTTTAATCTACATTAGATAAGAATTTGACTTAATTAACCCTTCAGTAGGCGCGTGAGTGACATGTCATTACGCATGTTCGCGTCTATAAATTCTAATTGGTTCATTAAAACTTAAAAAAAAAATTAAACCGCTTTTTGAAATATCCTCTAAAATTGCAAAATAATAATTTTATTGATTATTTTTGTAAATAATTATAATATTTACCTTAGAAAACGAATTGAAGTCGACGAAAAATGGTTAATTTGTATGTATCTCCAATTCAGCATTATACAGTATTCTACGCATTATTAGCTTCATTTAAAGAACCTTTTTTCAAAATCGGCATGAAAATCGTCATTTCCAGACTAATTTGCGGCATGAAAGTAAGATTTTCATGACTAGGCATGAAAATTTGATTTTCATGCCTAGTCATTTTTACTTTCAACTTTGTTTACTTGTCATGACAACTTTTTCTAAAATTTGTGACAGCTCTAATGATTTGTCACAGCTCTGATGATTTATGCAAACCTAATTTTTTTATAATTTTAAGCTTAATTGCCGATTTAAAAAAAATAAAATACATCACGCGTCATAAAAATGTCTTTGCTTGACTCGGAGGCTTTGAAGAAATGCTCGGACGCTGCGCATCCTCGCATTCTTCAAACGCCTCCTCGTCTGCAATGAAACATTTTCATGACTTGTAATGTAATATACTATTAGTGCGTTTCATGGTTAATTAATGTTTTTACCTCTCGCCTAGAGAGGTATAGGGATCGTGAAAAAATTCGATGTCGAGATTTTTGTCAATTAGCACGTTTTAGCACCTTTAGAACCTATTTTGACTATTTTCACGATGATGTCTGTGTGTGTGTCTGTGTGTGTGTCTGTGTGTGTGTATGAAAGTCTGTATGTACGCCTACTATAGCCTTTCGTCCCGGTTCATTATCTCAAATTCTACTGAACATAAAATTCTAATATTTTGCATTATACATTTATATATGTTAATGAAGAGCTGAAAAGATTTTGGTAAAAATCCACCAACCGGAAATGGTACTTTTCTTGTAGCACTATAACATTTTTTGCAAAAATTGTATAAAATAATGCGATTGTTACAATTTGCCATACCACACATGAAAGAAGAAATTACATTGTACAATATTTAATCTTACTTGTTTCTATATCTTTAACCAGTAAAGAAATATAATTTTTTTAAATATATAATTTTACCTACCATGATTTGTGAATCCCGAAATAGAAATAAAATTTAAAACAAAAATAAAATTGTCAATGTGACAGATAAACAGATGTCTGTGGCAAGGAGGTTTCTCTGTGGTGTAGGGCATGTGTAGAGTGTGGTGTAGAATTTTGAAATGTTGGATATAGTATAGATATTAACTGGACATAGTATTATGTCGGTATTATGTAAATATGGTATTTATAAAATAAAATTATATATTAAATGAGCTGATTAGATTTGTGAAATATATAATTTATTACCTAATTAAAGCTTAATATTTGGTTAAATACGAGGTTAAATAATAATACTTCAATGTCAAGGCGAGAGGTATTGTAACGGCCACGTCAGATTTTTTTCTAATGTTGTTATAAATGGGGCATTTCATAAAGATATCCCTTCTCTTTTAAATTACATATTGTGCATAATTCAATTACGTTAAGTTTATATTTTGTTTTTAAATACGTTTTTTAAACTTCGCTTATTAGCTAGCCTTACTTGACAAATTATTTGAATATTAGCTATTTGTAATCTAAGACCCTGGTAGTCCTCTCTTTGCGAATTGGTATAATGATAACTAAAGGAGGAACTCTATTCTCAAACCACAGAGGCATAACCCTACTGAGTACAGCATATAAAGTTCTGTCAACATTAATCTATGAAAAGCTAATTCCATACACCGAAAACAAGATAGGCAGGCTTTAGACCAAACAGGTCTACCACAGACCAAATTTTTGCCGTCAAACAAATAAACGAAAAAACAATGAAATATGGACTTAAAAAATGACATTGATTTTAAGACGGCATATGATAGCATTAACAGACAGGCAGTATATACCTCAATGGCTGAACTAAACATACCAAGTAAACTAAACCATATGACAAAATTTACTATGAAGCTAACATTAGGCAGAATCTAGGCAAACAATACACTTTCTAATGAGTTCCAAATTAAACACGGACTACAGCAAGGTGATGCTCTACCCCGTCTATTTAACATTGTCTTTCAAAAAGTTATAAAAGATTCTCAAATAGATCTAAAACCAGGAACCAAATTTACCAACAAATCTATAGAAGTACTAGGTTATGCGGATGACATTGACAACGTAGGACGCACAAAGAATGACTTGGAATTAGCACTCATATTTCTAGAAAAAGCGCGGCAAAAGTTGGCTTGGAAGTCAATATTACAAAAACAAAAACAATGATAGTTTCCAAAGTCCGGACAATAGAGAGAACAATTAAATTAAATAATAAGGAATTTGAAATTGTCCAGTCCCTTCACTTACTTATGAGCTTTGATTAATAACAAGAATGATAAAGCCATGAAAATTACACATAGAATTTCAGCTGGTCTGAAATCCTACTATGATTTAAGCAACATAATGAGAAATCAGCTGATATCAAGGACCATCAAAATTCGCATATATAGGTCGTAAATACGACTGGTAGTGACCTATGGGGAAGAGACATGAGTTTTGAATAATAATAACTGCAGTAAGCTGGATTTTTCGAAAGGAAAATTCTGCGGAAAATATACGGACCCACCTTCGAAGATGGAGCTTGGCGCATAAAGTGGAACTATGAACTATATAATCCGTCCGGATTTTAGTCAAAAACCTATTGCTTATTTAAAAAGGCATTTAAATTTGAATTAGATATACGAGTAAATTTGTTTAACAAGTTTTCAAACACTTAATG
This sequence comes from Agonum fuliginosum, assembly GCA_947534325.1. Taxonomy (NCBI): domain Eukaryota; kingdom Metazoa; phylum Arthropoda; class Insecta; order Coleoptera; family Carabidae; genus Agonum; species Agonum fuliginosum. The sequence continues at coordinate 25,570,196 of OX384032.1, forward strand.
TTAACTTTATCTCACTTTTATTATATCACAGACCACATGTATTTTGTTTCACTCTATTTAAAACATTATTTTGCCTTTGGCATGAAAATATTGATAATTGCTGATAATAAAATATCGTGATTACTGATTACCCACTGTTTGTCCGTTGTCGGTTTTGAAATTGTGAGGTTATCGAGACATAAAGTTCACTACGACATACGTTGCCTTTCAAATTTAAAATACAAATAAAAAATGTATACTTATATATTTCAAAGCAATAACCATTTAAATTGGTCACTTTAAAACATTAGTTTAGTGTATCATTGGTTGTTTCCCTTTAAAAAATTCAATTTAGATACTTACACATATACTATAAATACGCTAGAAGACAATGGAAATGGCATACATTATCAACTCGCATTCAAATTTACCGCGCTAACAAATATCACAATTAAATGTGTTTTTTAAATTTTCAGGGTCTTAAAAACTTAATAGCATACACAAATAATACATCGTTGAAATGAGAAAAAACTCTATTTTTTGAAGGTATAGCCAACTATGACACTTATATGAAATATGAAAGTTAATATCAATTTCTCGAAAACTGTAAATGTTGGAAAAATTTTGAGCATCCCTGCAAATTCTTTTTGAAAAAGTGTCTTAAGAGGAACGGATACTGGTGCAATTGCTATGACTAAATCTATATCATGTATTATGATCCTTGATTTAAATAAATAAAACAAGGTTTCGTTTTCACCATCATATCTAATCAAAATATTAACATTTTAAAATATTTATTTTTTTAATTTGTAGAGGATGGTCGTTTGTATGACATTTGTGTATTACAATTTTAAATTTTTGCTTGATTTGTTATTATAGGCGTTATAAACATTGGCAATTTTGTAATTCATTTTAAAGTGTATTATGTTTTGAATTTTAAAATTTCAATATGGAAATGTCACAGAACCAACTTTCTTCTACAAATTAAAAAAAAAATTGTTAAATTTTTAAATATTTAGAACATTTTACAGTGAAAACTAAACCCCTTTTTGACACAAAAATAAGGTCAGGCAGTGTAAATATTCGAATAAACATTCGAATTTCAATTTAGCTCCACCTCCAAGCTAGAGTCGTATTGGGTACACTTATTAAAATTCTAAAAAATTGACTCTTTTGATAATAACCGACCCGGACCGATAAATTTTGGAAGTGCAGTAACCGTTCCTCTTAAGAGAAATATTTACACTTTGTGCTAGTGGTGCCTTGCGGGATCAGCATGAGAGGGGTTTAGCCACGTGCGCGGTCTAGGCGTGGATTTTTGAGGGCTCAAAACCACGTAGTCTTGACGGCTTGTCGCTCGCTGGTCGCTGTAAGAAATCTGTAGTCGAGAGTTGTAGATATTTTATGTTTAATATTCATATGTAGAATTACATATTGGAATTTTTTTTTGATTATTTATGATACTTATAGATATAATTTAAAGAAAATTTTTAAGTATTCAAAATTTAATTAATTAAATACCTATTTAGTTATTCACTTTTGAACTAAGTAAGTCAATAATAATAATCATAATAATACCAGACACCGAGGCAGGTCAAAGGTACCCAGCTTCTCTGAGGTAGTGAGAAAATAAAGCGGAATAATAATATTAATAATTTTATTTAAGTCGGCAGTACGGCAGTGTGGTAACGTGACAGCGTTGTGATTGATATATTCAAGCACGCTTCACAGCGGTTAATACTTGGATGGGTGACCATCGAGACAAAAATAATAATAATGCTAAGAAATTATATTTTTGAAATACTTAAAGGTATTTTTGTAATAAATTAGTAAAAATAGTCAATTTGGCCGACTTTTTATTATTTTTTTGGTCAGATATGTAATTTTTTTGACAAAAAATATTTTCTTAGCACTCTCACGAACAATGCAAGGAATCGCCTATTTAAAATAAAATTAATAAACATGAAGTAATAAGGATATAATTTGTAATATTAAAATGCATAAATTAATTCTTATTTTTCGATCAAATAATGCTTCGTAATTACTTATGGTAAATTTCAGATTTTTATTTTGAGCATTATAGCCAGGATCGTGAATTCTAATTCTATTGCAGCAATATTGCGTTCAACAAGTGTAGTGCCTTAATGTAATATGTACGCTTTTGGGAAAATTTAGAGTTTTATGTTTAATATTCATATGTAGAATTACATATTGGAATTTTTTTTTGATTATTTATGATATAGATATAATTTAAAGAAAATTTTTAAGTATTCAAAATTTAATTAATTAAATACCTATTTATTTATTCACTTTTGAACTAAGTAAGTCAATAATAATAATCATAATAATACCAGACACCGAGGCAGGTCAAAGATACCCAGCTTCTCTGAGGTAGTGAGAAAATAAAGCGGAATAATAATATTAATAATTTTATTTCAGTCGGCAGTACGGCAGTGTGGTAACGTGACAGCGTTGTGATTGATATATTCAAGCACGCTTCACAGCGTATATATATATATATATATATATATATATATATATATATATATATATATATATATATATATATATATATATATATATATATATATATATATATATATAATATATATATATATATATATATATATATATATATAATATATATTTCATAGATGTTGAATACATATATGGAAATCGTCAATAAACAGAAAAATATACAATATACAATGTACAAAATAAATAATATAGGATAATACCATCATGAAAAGACCTGAAGAATGAGATAATTCAGATCTAACTCATGAAAGAAGAAAGAAAAGCAATAGTCAGGTTTTTAGATAATAAAACTCTTGTAAATTGAAATTACATGAATACCCTATACTAATTACTACATTTAAAATAATTTATATATATATATATATATATACATATATATATATATATAATATATATATATATATATATATATATATATATATATATATATATATATATATATATATATATATATATATATATATATATATATATATATATAGAGAGAGAGAGAGAGAGAGAGAGAGAGACAATGAATTTTGGACTGTGATGTTCTCTAAACTAGAAAAATTGTATTTCAATTGTGTACTTCCTGAACTTGTAGACCCGCGTTATACTAGGAATTTACCCATTAGAGAACCTGAGTACATAAAAGCTGCAATTGAAAACCGAAAATTGGCAAAGGCAAAGGTTACTAAAAAAAATGCTCAAAAAATTATTTTAAATGTAGTAATTAGTATAGGGTATTCATGTAATTTCAATTTACAAGAGTTTTATTATCTAAAAACCTGACTATTGCTTTTCTTTCTTCTTTCATGAGTTAGATCTGAATTATCTCATTCTTCAGGTCTTTTCATGATGGTATTATCCTATATTATTTATTTTGTACATTGTATATTGTATATTTTTCTGTTTATTGACGATTTCCATATATGGTATTCAACATCTATGAAATATATATATATATATATATATATATATATATATATATATATATATATATATATATATATATATATATATATATATATATATATATATATATATATACGCTGTGAAGCGTGCTTGAATATATCAATCACAACGCTGTCACGTTACCACACTGCCGTACTGCCGACTGAAATAAAATTATTAATATTATTATTCCGCTTTATTTTCTCACTACCTCAGAGAAGCTGGGTATCTTTGACCTGCCTCGGTGTCTGGTATTATTATGATTATTATTATTGACTTACTTAGTTCAAAAGTGAATAACTAAATAGGTATTTAATTAATTAAATTTTGAATACTTAAAAATTTTCTTTAAATTATATCTATATCATAAATAATCAAAAAAAAATTCCAATATGTAATTCTACATATGAATATTAAACATAAAACTCTAAATTTTCCCAAAAGCGTACATATTACATTAAGGCACTACACTTGTTGAACGCAATATTGCTGCGATAGAATTAGAATTCACGATCCTGGCTATAATGCTCAAAATAAAAATCTGAAATTTACCATAAGTAATTACGAAGCATTATTTGATCGAAAAATAAGAATTAATTTATGCATTTTAATATTACAAATTATGGCCTTATTACTTCATGTTTATTAATTTTATTTTAAATAGGCGATTCCTTGCATTGTTCGTGAGAGTGCTAAGAAAATATTTTTTGTCAAAAAAATTACATATCTGACCAAAAAAATAATAAAAAATCGGCCAAATTGACTATTTTTACTAATTTATTACAAAAATACCTTTAAGTATTTCAAAAATATAATTTCTTAGCATTATTATTATTTTTGTCTCGATGGTCACCCATCCAAGTATTAACCGCTGTGAAGCGTGCTTGAATATATCAATCACAACGCTGTCACGTTACCACACTGCCGTACTGCCGACTTAAATAAAATTATTAATATTATTATTCCGCTTTATTTTCTCACTACCTCAGAGAAGCTGGGTTCCTTTGACCTGCCTCGGTGTCTGGTATTATTATGATTATTATTATTGACTTAGGGCCGGTATTTCAGATACAGTTTAAGCTGTAGCTTACCGTTAAACTCCGTTTAAGAAAAATAAGGTGTATTTCAACATCAGTTTAACAGTTAAACTATGGTTTAAGTTAATCCACGGACTGGGTACCGTTTACTGAGATAAACGTCGATTATCTTGTAACTGTCAAACAAATTGTCACAAGAATTCACTTTAATTTTAATATTCAATCTGGTACATTCAAAATGCCTATCTTTACGAATAACGAATATAGACATTAGTGTGTTAACTAACACCGATAGTGAAGCTCTAGGGAACGCTGTTCAAGCCCAATAATTTACATGGAGCATATTTCGAATCTACATGTGCCTAATATCCGCACATTTGTAAATGTTGTACCTACAACATTTTCAAGTCTGCAACTCAAGAAAGATCGTGGTTATGTTATATCCATACTATGTACAAAAAGTTCAACATTTTCTACAAATAGATATACCTTTCAGATGTCAATAAATTTTATGGATGGGTTCTCGCAAAATACACGAGCAGCAAAAATGTTTATCATTTGTATTGTCATCTGATTACCTTGGTTGAAACTGAAAAACTGGATTTACTAAAGAGTGATCAGCATCAGCTGATCAGTTGCTCGAGCATTGCTCGCAAACGTAAGCGCAACAATAGCAAGCAGTTCCAGCACCAGCACTGAGCAGAATATGCGCAACAAACAGACGATAACAGAACAGCGCAGCACAAAAATGAAGTTAATAGTTAACTTTTTAGTTGTTCGCCTTGAATTTTTTTCATAAATATTGTACCAAAGTAAATTATTGTCTATACACACATACATAAAATCATTTATAATTCAAATTTTAAAATAAACCTAGTTGATACACAATTTTATAATTTATTTTGACAATATACTTTATATTTATCAAATGTCAAATGCCAGTTTATGTCAGAAAAGCCTCAAATTTAATACAAACATTATTTGGCGACATATTATTTGGCGGCGCAGTACCAACTTAAACAAGACTGCAGTTTAATAAATCTAGAGTTTATTTTTTATTGAAATACGCGTATATATTTAAACGTCGCTTAAAATTTAATCTTTAGTTACGTAAACTTTGGATTAAGACAAAACTGAAATACCGGCCCTTAGGGCCGGTATTTCAGATACAGTTTAAGCTGTAGCTTATCGTTAAACTCCGTTTAAGAAAAATAAGGTGTATTTCAACATCAGTTTAATAGTTAAACTATGGTTTAAGTTAATCCACGGACTGGGTACCGTTTACTGAGATAAACGTCGATTATCTTGTAACTGTCAAACAAATTGTCACAAGAATTCACTTTGCTTTAATTTTAATATTATTAAATCTGGTACATTCAAAATGCCTATCTTTACGAATAACGAATATAGACATTGACATTAGTGTGTTAACTAATACCGATAGTGAAGCTCTAGGGAACGCTGTTCAAGCCCAATAATTTACATGGAGCATATTTCGAATCTACATGTACCTAATATCCGCACATTTTTAAATGTTGTACCTTCAACATTTTCAAGTCTGCAACTCAAGAAAGATCGTGGTTATGTTATATCCATGCTATGTACAAAAAATTCAACATTTTCTACAAATAGATATACCTTTCAGACGTCAATAAATTTTATGGATTCTCGCAAAATACACGAGCAGCAAAAATGTTTATCATTTGTATTGTCAACTGATTACCTAGGCTGGAACTGGAAAATTGGATTTACTAAAGACAGATCAGCATCAGCTGATCAGTTGCTCGAGCATTGCTCGCAAACGTAAGCGCAACAATAGCAAGAAGTTCCAGCACCAGCACTGAGCAGAATATGCGCAATGCGCAACAAACAGACGATAACAGAACAGCGCAGCACAAAAATGAAGTGAACAGTGAACTTTTTAGTTGTTCGCCTCAAATTTTTTTCATAATTATTGTACCAAAGTAAATTATTGTCTATACATTACATACATACATAAAATCATTTATAATTCAAATCTTAAAATAAACCTAGTTAATACACAATTTTATAATTTATTTTGACAATATACTTTATTATTATCAAATGTCAAATGCCAGTTTATGTCAAGCATGTCAAAAAAGCCTCAAATTTAATACAAACATTTCAAAAAACATAGGCATAAACGTCCACGAAGACAGCTATTATTTGGCGGCGCAGTACCAACTTTAACAAGACTGCAGTTTAATAAATCTAGAGTTTAATTTCTATTGAAATACGCGTATATATTTAAACGTCGCTTAAAATTTAATCTTTAGTTACGTAAACTTTGGATTAAGACAAAACTGAAATACCGGCCCTAACTTAGTTCAAAAGTGAATAACTAAATAGGTATTTAATTAATTAAATTTTGAATACTTAAAAATTTTCTTTAAATTATATCTATAAGTATCATAAATAATCAAAAAAAAATTCCAATATGTAATTCTACATATGAATATTAAACATAAAATATCTACAACTCTCGACTACAGATTTCTTACAGCGACCAGCGAGCGACAAGCCGTCAAGACTACGTGGTTTTGAGCCCTCAAAAATCCACGCCTAGACCGCGCACGTGGCTAAACCCCTCTCATGCTGATCCCGCAAGGCACCACTAGCACAAAGTGTAAATATTTCTCTTAAGAGGAACGGTTACTGCACTTCCAAAATTTATCGGTCCGGGTCGGTTATTATCAAAAGAGTCAATTTTTTAGAATTTTAATAAGTGTACCCAATACGACTCTAGCTTGGAGGTGGAGCTAAATTGAAATTCGAATGTTTATTCGAATATTTACACTGCCTGACCTTATTTTTGTGTCAAAAAGGGGTTTAGTTTTCACTGTAAAATGTTCTAAATATTTAAAAATTTAACAATTTTTTTTTTAATTTGTAGAAGAAAGTTGGTTCTGTGACATTTCCATATTGAAATTTTAAAATTCAAAACATAATACACTTTAAAATGAATTACAAAATTGCCAATGTTTATAACGCCTATAATAACAAATCAAGCAAAAATTTAAAATTGTAATACACAAATGTCATACAAACGACCATCCTCTACAAATTAAAAAAATAAATATTTTAAAATGTTAATATTTTGATTAGATATGATGGTGAAAACGAAACCTTGTTTTATTTATTTAAATCAAGGATCATAATACATGATATAGATTTAGTCATAGCAATTGCACCAGTATCCGTTCCTCTTAAGACACTTTTTCAAAAAGAATTTGCAGGGATGCTCAAAATTTTTCCAACATTTACAGTTTTCGAGAAATTGATATTAACTTTCATATTTCATATAAGTGTCATAGTTGGCTATACCTTCAAAAAATAGAGTTTTTTCTCATTTCAACGATGTATTATTTGTGTATGCTATTAAGTTTTTAAGACCCTGAAAATTTAAAAAACACATTTAATTGTGATATTTGTTAGCGCGGTAAATTTGAATGCGAGTTGATAATGTATGCCATTTCCATTGTCTTCTAGCGTATTTATAGTATATGTGTAAGTATCTAAATTGAATTTTTTAAAGGGAAACAACCAATGATACACTAAACTAATGTTTTAAAGTGACCAATTTAAATGGTTATTGCTTTGAAATATATAAGTATACATTTTTTATTTGTATTTTAAATTTGAAAGGCAACGTATGTCGTAGTGAACTTTATGTCTCGATAACCTCACAATTTCAAAACCGACAACGGACAAACAGTGGGTAATCAGTAATCACGATATTTTATTATCAGCAATTATCAATATTTTCATGCCAAAGGCAAAATAATGTTTTAAATAGAGTGAAACAAAATACATGTGGTCTGTGATATAATAAAAGTGAGATAAAGTTAACATTAAGTGTTTGAAAACTTGTTAAACAAATTTACTCGTATATCTAATTCAAATTTAAATGCCTTTTTAAATAAGCAATAGGTTTTTGACTAAAATCCGGACGGATTATATAGTTCATAGTTCCACTTTATGCGCCAAGCTCCATCTTCGAAGGTGGGTCCGTATATTTTCCGCAGAATTTTCCTTTCGAAAAATCCAGCTTACTGCAGTTATTATTATTCAAAACTCATGTTTCTTCCCCATAGGTCACTACCAGTCGTATTTACGACCTATATATGCGAATTTTGATGGTCCTTGATATCAGCTGATTTCTCATTATGTTGCTTAAATCATAGTAGGATTTCAGACCAGCTGAAATTCTATGTGTAATTTTCATGGCTTTATCATTCTGGTTATTAATCAAAGCTCATAAGTAAGTGAAGGGACTGGACAATTTCAAATTCCTTATTATTTAATTTAATTGTTCTCTCTATTGTCCGGACTTTGGAAACTATCATTGTTTTTGTTTTTGTAATATTGACTTCCAAGCCAACTTTTGCCGCGCTTTTTCTAGAAATATGAGTGCTAATTCCAAGTCATTCTTTGTGCGTCCTACGTTGTCAATGTCATCCGCATAACCTAGTACTTCTATAGATTTGTTGGTAAATTTGGTTCCTGGTTTTAGATCTATTTGAGAATCTTTCATAACTTTTTGAAAGACAATGTTAAATAGACGGGGTAGAGCATCACCTTGCTGTAGTCCGTGTTTAATTTGGAACTCATTAGAAAGTGTATTGTTTGCCTAGATTCTGCCTAATGTTAGCTTCATAGTAAATTTTGTCATATGGTTTAGTTTACTTGGTATGTTTAGTTCAGCCATTGAGGTATATACTGCCTGTCTGTTAATGCTATCATATGCCGTCTTAAAATCAATGTCATTTTTTAAGTCCATATTTCTTTTTTTTTTCGTTTATTTGTTTGACGGCAAAAATTTGGTCTGTGGTAGACCTGTTTGGTCTAAAGCCTGCCTATCTTGTTTTCGGTGTATGGAATTAGCTTTTCATAGATTAATGTTGACAGAACTTTATATGCTGTACTCAGTAGGGTTATGCCTCTGTGGTTTGAGAATAGAGTTCCTCCTTTAGTTATCATTATACCAATTCGCAAAGAGAGGACTACCAGGGTCTTAGATTACCAATAGCTAATATTCAAATAATTTGTCAAGTAAGGCTAGCTAATAAGCGAAGTTTAAAAAACGTATTTAAAAACAAAATATAAACTTAACGTAATTGAATTATGCACAATATGTAATTTAAAAGAGAAGGGATATCTTTATGAAATGCCCCATTTATAACAACATTAGAAAAAAACATTAATTAACCATGAAACGCACTAATAGTATATTACATTACAAGTCAGTTTAGAGAACATCACAGTCCAAAATTCATTGTCTCTCTCTCTCTCTCCTGTCCATACACTGAATATGCAATTATTTCTGTTGCTTATTTGAAGTTGTCCCTGTAACTGGTAATGCCAATTATGTTTTATATTAATTTCATATGTATCTGCCGTTGCATTGTATTTCCAAAATGTAATTTTCTTTAATTTTTTTGCCTCGTCAGGATCCATTTTGTAGGGCGATAAAGGACATTTAATTTCTACAATTATTTCTTCATTTATTACTCCATCAGGCAAATAACCCACATGGGTTAATTTTTAAATTTTCTTTAAATTGCACGCAATCTATAGCTGTTTGTTCATTGTTTCTGCCATAACAAAGAGATGGTATATCAGCCAAATCCGATTTATAAAGAAGCTTTTCTACAAGTTTCTGACAACTAATATCTTCTCTTCTTTTGCAGATTATGCCAAAATTGGAAGCAGTTAAAATCTTTTTTCTTTCCTCCATCCAAATCCCGCTGCCTGCTTGCAATAACGAACTTCGTTCTAAAGATTTAATTTCTTCTTTGCTTTTCTTCAGTTTTTCGGACATATCCGATCTTTGACAATTTTCGCCATAATTCGGGTCTTGGACTTGTTTCTTCTTATTAGACCTACTGTTTGAATGTTTCCTTCTTTGCTTCTTTTGATACTCGATACATAACTTTTGCGTCTATTTGCGCGCCGTGCTTCTACTAGTTTTGCATATTTCTCAGGACTTCTATTATTACACATTGTTTTATGTAATTCATAATGTGATCTTCGACTATTGAAGGATACAACGACTGCATGACATCGGGAGTTGTATGATCGTGTATTACTATAATTTATACGTTTGCCACCGACAAATTTAGCAAAAATTGAATTAAATTGTTCTACAATGTTACTGTTTACATTGTATAATAAAATTCTTGCATGATACGAAAGTTGTTGGACAGTTCGTTCAAATTTCGCAAGGATGACAGGATAATCAGTTTTTAATATTGCATAAAAATTTTCACTTATAATATCACATGTGCAGTAATTCTTTCCGGAAAATTTTTTGAGTGCTTTTCAGCAATGTCTTAATTACACGACAGCTAATTACGTTGTTGGAATGCATGATAAAAAATTTCCTGGACATGAATTAATGCACGAGTGCTCAAGGAATAAAATAACTTACAAATAACATTGACACACACACATTCAATCAGCCGCAATCTATGAAATGTAGTTATGAACTTTTTATTATTTTTTTTAAATTGTCATAAGTTGTTATCACTAATAATCATTGCAAATATGTATTTGAAAAATGCTTTTTATATTTACAACTGCAAACTATACATGATTGAGTAGTTTCGATGTAGTGACAGCGCTTATTGCGAAGAGAGCGCTAGCGACTAACATGCGTTTTTGCTTGAAAAACACTGTTACAGAGGTTTCGTTTTAAGTACAGATTTCCTTGTAATTTACATATTCTTATATTTTAAAACATATTAAAAGTTAGTTTAAGGTTTAATCTTCGTTCGTATAGTGTTGAAATTTTGAATTTTAAAATGTATAATATCAAAAGTTACTGTTGAAAACAGCCTTTTTTGAAAGGTTTTCCATTTTATTTCTTTGATTAAATACAAAATAAACAAAAAAACTAGCACTTCACGAACATAGATACATTCTTTAACTTTATCATAGTTTTTGAATGAAGTTCAAACACGGTTGTAAATACTGCTCTTAATAAAGTGCAAATTAAAATAGTGTATTACTTCCTATAGGAAAGTTATAAGCAAAAACTAAAAATCGTAAATATTACATTTTCACCGATATCTAGTGACCTATGCATTTTAGAAAAAAAATCGAGACGTCACTAAATTGGTCTAATAATGAGGCAACTTTTATCTAATTTAACCGACATCGTATCTCTTACGGTTCTCGATTTAATCGTTTACAAACTCTTACTGGAGTTTTTAAAACCCTGTTGTACGTTAAGCATGTTTAAAAATAATCGTAAAGAATTGCTTGTAGAGAACTCGTTTCACACGATAGAAGAATATCTTAAACGGTTGTAAAATGTATATTTGTACATATTCCATGTATTTATGGTTACCAACTGTACGCTTTTGGAGCGTATACATTTGCGTTTTCGTTATAAAATATTAATGTGTAGTATGCTATTACGCCCACTTTCAAAGAAATTCTAGTAATATACGCTTATCTAGTAATTCTAACAGTAGAACCCAGGAGTTCCGAACCTTGCTTATGAGCGACTGTGAGTCAACGTCCATCTCTATCTGATTTTGTTTTTATGTAGTATTTCATAGAGCATGATCGACAGAGCTTTATAACTTGCTTTGTAACATAATCATTGCGTCAAGTGATAGGAAGAAGCATCTAAGCCGGAGCTCGGGACAGTAAGTATAAGTAAGTTTTAATGTTTTCAGTGATCAGTCGTTTGTCAACTGGCGTGGCAGGAATATGCTTAGCCGCATGTCTAAGTGCACAACAAGTAGCTCTTGTTAGTACACCTATACTACCCAGGAAACACAAATATATATCATGTAGCAGCCATTATATCAAAGTAAATTGCGATGTCACTCATACATATAAAAACTTGTTATTTTTAATCAAAAATGTCCGCCACAACACTATATAACAATTATATAATAATCATATTCCAGAGTTACGTCATAATTATATAGCGCTGATATAGATATTATGTAGTTTTATAATTGATTTTAATTTGAATTGCTTTCAATTTTTACCTCTCGCCTCATATTCTATAAGAGAGGTATTGTAATGGGTCAAAAATTTCGAGTATGAGTTTTTGGTGGATAAGCACGTTTTAGGATCTCTGGAATACGAATTTAATATTTTCACGATGATGTCTGTGTGTGTGTGTGTGTGTGTGCGTATGTATGTATGGATGTTGGGACGTATGGACGTATGTGACGATTTTTCGTCCACGATAACTTAAAAAGTATCAAACCTTTAATAACCAAATTTCAAATTTAAGGTTTTAATAAGTATCTTAACACCGGATAAGATTTTGGTAGAAATCCGCAAACCGGAAGTAGTACTTTATAGTTTTATAGTTTTTCTTAAATATATTGGTACATTATTTATTTATTACAAATTTTGCAATTAAAAATAAAAGAAAATATAATTATCTATGGGTACAGTTAATTTTAAATACAATTTGCTGAATCTGATAGTATTTAACAATAAAATAAAGTACAATTTTTATTCTATTTTTTTGAAATTTCAGTATCTTGTTGTCTATGATATGAAATTTGTTTCTACATAAAATTTGAATGATTATGACAGTGACAGTACAGTTGAAATCTTTTGCTTGTATCTTGGTTTACATTATCGTTTACATATTACGTGAACATAAAACTATTAAAATGTAAGTAAAACTATTTATTAGATTAGTAGAATAAGCAGAATCTGGCGAGAGGTCGTGTGCTGGCCACAGCAGATTTTTTTAAAAAAGAAGACACTCTTACGGCCTAAAGTTGTATGTTTATTAGTAATCGATTAGTAAGGCACTATGTTAAATCTAGACAATTACAACAATTTCTAAACGTCCTCGTTCCTCGTTCTTCGGTGGGATTCGAACTTGGGATGAGAACAAATAATTTTATGAGCATTTGTACATTTGGGCTTTAGTACACATGGGCTTTTGTCCGTGTGAGCAATTGTCCGCATGAGTATTTATACCCATGAGCATTTGTACACGTTGGCTTCTGTCCGCGTGGGCAATTGTCCGCATGAGCATTTGTACCCGTGAGCATTTGTACACATGGGCTTTTGTCCGCGTGCGCAATTGTCCGCATGAGCATTTGTACCCGTGAGCATTTGTACACATGGGCTTCTGTCCGCGTGCGCAATTGTCCGCATGGGTATTTGTCAATTGAGTATTTGTCTTTGGGCATTTGTCCTATGGGTTTTTGTCAATTGGGCTTCTGACCTGGAACCGTTATAGTTATAGCAATAATACCAGTATTTTTAATTACGTACGGGATTTACAAAGCTACTTAAGTATATTGTGTATATTTTGTAGTACCTACTGGAATCAAAATATTAACCTTAAAATTATATTTGACGTATAAAAAAGTACAATTCTTTAGTTGAAAGACTACATATTTCTTTACAAACCAAACAAATTATTTGAAAAAAATAAATTATGTTTACTAAACAAATATATATTTTCCATTATTGAAATTTTTTATTTATTTGAGATAAAAAAATTACTAATAGGTTATCACACCGACTACCGACTTTGTGCGCATGAACTTCTCCAGCCGCATAGTTGCTTACAAATATAAGAATAAAATTTTATTTAAATAAATAAACTGGCACTGGTAACAAAAAAATGTTGCATGCGTACAGATGACATAAAGTAATCTAAAAATATATAATATGTAATTTTTTTGACAAAAAATATTTTCTTAGCACTCACTCTCACGAACAATGCAAGGAATCGCCTATTTAAAATAAAATTAATAAACATGAAGTAATAAGGCCATAATTTGTAATATTAAAATGCATAAATTAATTCTTATTTTACGATCAAATAATGCTTCGTAATTACTTATGGTAAATTTCAGATTTTTATTTTGAGCATTATAGCCAGAATCGTGAATTCTAATTCTATTGCAGCAATATTGCGTTCAACAAGTGTAGAGCCTTAATGTAATATGTACGCTTTTGGGCAAATTTAGAGTTGGCAACCCTACATGTATTTATCTGTATTTTTTGAGGTGTCCATATCTATTTGATCCAAGGAATAAATAATAAAGAAATAATAATAATAAAGGACAAGTATTTTTAAAACTTAGTTAATAATAAAAATAAATCAAACATGTTAAGTCAAGGACAGTGTATACTGGAAATAGCACTTTATCCCTTCTTTAAAATAGCAAATATTTTCCACTCTATATTACTATTACACATAATAATATATGCTTGGTATATTAACGTTCATTTGTATAAAATTAAATAACAATATATAATTTAAAATATGATTAAATTATAAAATAAATTAAATAGTAGGTTCGTAGAAATGCAGCATTGATAAAATAACATTTTCTGTCATAACTAATAAATGTTTCCTATATAAATACAAATTTGTTGTCCGATAATTAATGTAAAATTCAGAGCAAACATCGCTGTTCAACGTATCGAAAATTTACATACACGTACATAAACACAATATTAATTACTCTATAAATAGAATGTGCAATAGATAGTGCATAATCACACCATTCGCTGATTCTGCAGAAAATATTTAATTATTTTGGAGATGATTTGCGAAGTTTTGACAGAAATTCGTTCATGATATGCATAGATTAAACCAGAGTAATTAATTATAGATTTGTGCAAATAGCCTAACACGCAAACTTGTCATTGGAATATTATTTGTTGGCACACATTTTGTACAATGATATTTGTCGATAAAAATAATTTGATATCAAGTTCTATTTTAAGGTAACAATGCTGTTATTTTTTATTAGGTATATTATTATTTATTTAATAATAGTTTAAAAAAGTTATGGTGACAAATTGACGCGTTATTTGTTCTTCTAGAGAATTTGTATAATAAACTTCAAATGTACTGACATCACATCTTCAAAAGTATTTTATTTTTCATTCGTGTACCTATTTTGTGTTACACTCTTTCTTTAAAAATAAAGTGTACGGGTGGGGACAAATTTTGAATTGTTTGTATCTATAAACATATATCTGCTACCAATATTTAAAAAATACACCTGCTTAAGTAGTAGCGACTAGTTTAGTAAGATTTTAAATATTTTTTTTGTTTCCGATAGGTTTCTTTCTGATTTTGTATGATTTTAGCAATTAAATTTAATTCGTTGTATCAATGTTTAAGCGAATCGGTAATTTTAATAATTAAATTTTTAATTGGTGAATGGATCTGTGTGAAGAGTGATCGAAATTGATAATGTATTTGTAAAGTTATAGATCTAGTTTATAGGTGGAAAAACTATCGATAGATCGATAGTTGTAGAAAAAAAATTTCTATCGATATACCTATAGTTTTTCGTCTCAATGCAAAATATTCAATTCCTACGAATTCTGTACCCCGTTAGGCTCTCACGGCGAGAGAATAGTTAGTTACAGGTATAGTCCAAGCAAAGCGTGCTAAAAAAGAGGGTACCGTGCACTTTGGATAGGCAGCGATATTTTATTAGTATCGTAGGGGGGTCAGCCGTGATTGTAAAACCGAGTTTTCGGGACAAGGGGGTGTTGTCATTCGGCCGCTGCCGCTATCTTAAAATTAAGGGTATAATTTATTATTTATTTATTTATTTATTAAGTACATTCTCAACATAAAGTTTTCATTTTTCTTCCCTCCACAATGCAAAGAAAAACGCGCCTACAACTCTACCTCGACGGTATTTTTCGTCTTTTTGCTCATAATATTTTTATTATTGATCTTATGCGAAAAAGTTATTAACAAAAGTTATAGATAATTGTATAAGCTACAAAATGCACTCTACAAAATTTTTGTCAGCCTCACGGTTACGGAGATAAATTAAAAAATAAATTACACCCTTAATTTCAAGATGGCGGCCGAATGACAACACCCCCCGTCCCGAAAACACGGTTAAATCACGCTTTGCTTGGACTAGTAATATTGTATTAGTTTGTTGTACTGTACGTTGTCACCGCCATCTGCTTGATTGATTAATTTCAAGTTATCGAAAATAACTGGTAACTAACCTAACCTTGAGAGACAGACTTATTTTTTTTGCTGTTAAACTCGGAAGGTACCTAGCATGTGAGATTTTCCCTTGTGTTATTACTTCGTTTATAGTGTAATATTTTTGGGAAAAAGATATTCTTGGAGTTACTCAAGCTACATAAATATAATAATTTGGAATTATATTACGAGCTAGGCTCGGAGATTCTTCGGAATTGCAAAATTATAACGCACGTGAAAGCCGCCCACCAACTCAGGTAAACTAAATATTTTTCTCTAATATCAAATGTTTATTGTTGTCAATGTTTATTATGGTCAGCTACATAAGTATTTGTTATTCACTATATTTCAAATATTTGTGTTACATTTATTATTGCACTCGACCCCTATGCGTGCTTACAACAAACTGATCTAAAATACATTTTAGGTTTTCTCTTTATACCGATTAAATAATTACATTATAAGCTGCTCAGTCAGTTAGTTTAATATATTAGACCACACTGTCATTTCCGCAAGGATTGGAGAACGTTTGGAAATTATGCCGAATAAGAGACAAAAAATCATTCTTGGAGATTGCCATCTTGGGACGACTCTGGTTGTTGATGACGTAGTCGTATACTCCCAAGCAGGAGAAGACACACTTTCAACCCCTTCAACCTACCAGGACAGACAGATAAGCCTTTCAAATTATTATTTTGTATTTTAAAACTTACCGTATTAGGTTGATGTATTCGATATCTATCTGGATTATTTATTGCGCTATATTATCAAATTAAATTCATAATTTTGTATAATAACTTTGTTAAAGTCTGATCACACTGTGATGTATTACTTTATTTAGAAGACAGTCGTCGTTAGAGCTGCGCGTACTGTTTAGCCGATTGTGCTCCAGCTGTTGGCCTTATAGTCCATGGGCCAGCTAAGATGTTTGTATAATTTGGGGGTACTAAGTTTCCTTGTAACCATAGTTATATATGAGTATAAGGATCACTAAAAACCATGATTGCCATCCTCAAGTGGTAGCTAATAGAAATGGCGGCCAATACAAGATGGCCGGCGTTGCTTTTAAAAAACGGCTATATCTATGGAAGTAATGGTCCGATTTCAACAAACTTTTGATCGTATCATTTTTAAAGTACATTAAATTTGCAACAATTTAAGCCCAACCGCAGCTTTGTACGTCCAATAGTTTCCGAGATATGGCACTTCTAAAATTAGCATTTTTTTCAAAAAAATGAAAGTTGAGAAATTTTAGCATTTTTCGTAATTTTTGTGTTTAATTAACTGTAAATTCTGAATGAAACAACATATTGTCTTCCGGTTTCTTTCATTAAATTTTACGCACATTTCCCTATAAAATATGTTATTTTAGAAACTTTACGCCAAAATATCAATTTTTTTTTCGTGAGAAGTCTTCAAATATTTTGTATTTATTGAGCTGTAACTTCTGAACGGATAAAGTTATCGACTGCCGGATTCTT
This sequence comes from Agonum fuliginosum, assembly GCA_947534325.1. NCBI lineage: Eukaryota > Metazoa > Arthropoda > Insecta > Coleoptera > Carabidae > Agonum > Agonum fuliginosum. Next base: position 25,588,156 of record OX384032.1, read on the forward strand.
TCATTAAATTCTACGAACATTTCTCAATAAAATACAGTATATTAAAATCTTTTTTGGGTATTCATTAAGTCAAAATATCAAATGTATTTCCAAGAGAAAATTCAGAAATTTTTAAATTTTTAATATTTATTGTGTTCAATGAGCTATAACTTTTAAACGGATAAACTTATCGACTTTCGGTTTCATTAAACCAAAATATTAAAGCATGACCGATCGCAGCACTTTTTTTTACAATCGATCCACTTTGCTCAAGATTGTTTATTCATTTTCGAATCGCTCTATTCGACGGAATAGGCTGATTGCGCGGTACGTTGAAATGACGTCTAACATTGCGTCGCGTTTGCACCATAATTTCGCCAAAGAGACAGTACGCTTTAACTGCATAGCCACGCTGTTAACCCGTCCAATGATGCATTGTAAACTAAATGATAGACCACGCTGATAATGTTGAGTCGGCGATCTTCCCCCCCACCACCTCTCTATGAGCTCTAAGCCCCACATAAAATCTTTCCATTTGACTGGCGAACACGGTACAAAAAGAGTAGGTAGGGACACGAGCCGCTCTCAGAGTGCCACTTAAGTGTTCCAATATGGCCGCCGGGAATGTCTGTAGTGAAGTTAGATGTGAATTGTGACGTAATTATAACGTGTTGTGACATTTTGTGTTTGACAAGTAAATTGTAACGTAAAAATATGGGAAGATACAGAAGATGTTTTGTACCGGGTTGTAAAAGTGGGTACGACACCTGTAAGGACAAAATAAGTTTATTTAAAGCTCCCAATGAGGCAAGTGAGAGTGAAAAATGGGGAAATATAATTAAAAGAACGGATAAATTAGTAACTGCAAATGATGTTCTCTGTGAGAAGCATTTTAGTCCTTCTGATGTAATTAAACACATCGAAGTAAATAATGTTAGTAACAATAGTAAATATGTACTATATTAAAATAAAGTAATTAATAAATCTATCACGCCATTCACCCTACTTGGATTTGGCGGCCCACAGATCACTGTGCGTCATCGAAATAAATATTTCTGCCGTGTGTGCGATTATTATTTTGAATGAAATGCACGTACAATTTGTAGTTTGAACCAGTTTAAAATTACATATTTTTTATGTCAACATAGTAATGACAGATCTGTCAGACATTCTTAATGAGAGCCATCTATGAGAATTTTACTGAAGTACGGCACTTTAGTGGAACTCGGACAACAATGGTATGCATACGTCGTGTCCCTACCTACTCTTTTTGTACCGTGCTGGCGAACCCTGTATAAAAAAAATCTGACGTGGCCATCACACAACCTTCCGCTATATCTAGACTTTAAACAGAAATGTATACGTACAATCCGGTGCCAATTTAAAATATACAAATAAAAATCTAAAATATTCAAATATTTGCATCACCTGAATCAAAAGATTCGTTCCCAGGAAAACTCTTCTATGTTGAAGCCATCCTCCGTTCAATTACTACATTTAATATCTTACTTATGACTTATATGGCGCTAGTATGTCAATTTGTCATCCGTCTCATCTGTCAATATTTTTTATGCAGAAACAAAAACCAACCGAACATGGATTACAAGATTTCAACGTTTTATCTGATAAATTTATTTTTTAAATTTTACTGCAGTTCTTTAATGCTACCAAATAAAGACAATTTTTTTATAACGTAAGTTGCAAATAACTTTGTCTCTTATACTTATTACAAATAAATACTATATTTATCCTAATTTATATAAATTTTTGACAATTATCTGTTTTAATCTTCAAAAAATATCACTTCCGGTGAAGATATTTGTACCAAAATCTAATGAGCTCTTCCTATTCGTATACAATTGTAAAATACCAAATATCAAAATTTTTGGGTAATTCGTATTTGAGTTATGCGACATCCGGCATCGGCCCGGATCACACACATACACACACACACACATACATACAGACATCATCGAGAAACTATCAAAAATGAGTTGTAAGGACCCTAATTCGTGCTCATCCACTTAAAACTCACAACCCGATTTTTTGCATGATTCCAATACCTTCCTTTACAGGTAAGCGGAAGCTAAAAATCGATTTGCTCCCTTATTATACTTTTACCAATCCATTTTTTACCACCGTCCCTTTTTACCACTAATTCTTTTTTACCACCAACGTATTCTTTTACCAATCCATTTTTACCACCGTCCCTATTTTTACCACTAATTCTTTTTACCACCAACATATTTTTTTACCAATCCATTTTTACCACCGTCTATTTTTTAACAAAGCTAACAAAACCGTACTAAAGCCCCACAAACTCGATTTTGGTATTTACTACACTAACAAAGCTAACAAAACCGTACTAGAGCCCCACAAACTCGGTTTTTGTTTTTACTACACTAACAAAACCGTACTAGAGCCCCACAAACTCGGTTTTGGTATTTACTACACTAACAAAGCTAACAAAACCGTACTAGAGCCCCACAAACTCGGTTTTGGTATTTACTACACTAACAAAACCGTACTATAGCCCCACAAACTATTAATGGTAAAACAGAATAGCGGTAAAAAATATGGTGGTAAAAGTTGTAATGGTAAAAACGGAGTGGTAAAAATGTATTAGTAGTAAAACGAAATAGCGGTAAAAAGTATAGTGGTACAAATGCAGAGGTAAAAGTTGGAGTGGTAAAAATTGAGTGGTAAAAATGGGTTAACGGTAAAACAGGATAGCGGTAAAAAAGAATGGTGGTAAAAATGCTGTGGTAAAAGTTGAAGTGGTAAAAATAGAATGGTAAATATGTAGCACAACGAAAAAGATCATATATATATACAGGGTGAGTCATCGAAATGCCCGTCGTCGATATCTCCCTTGTCGTTAAAAATACAGCATAATTTTTTTAACAGAATTTTTCGTCTACTCAAGGAGCATAACTTAAAATTATTTTCACATATACAGGGTGTTGCATAACGACTTGGCAATAATTGTTCGTCGTTTTTTAAATGAAACACCCTATATATTTTTATATATTTTGAATTGTATTTTACTTACCTATACGAATATATAAATTTTATTTTAGTTTTCCGCGGCGTTGCCAAGTTATTCAATTTTTTCTCTAAAAAAAGCCGAATACACGTATTGTTTTATAAAGGCGTACTGAAGTTATTTTAATAGTAAAAATTATGAATTTTTTTTTCTGTACAACTGTAACTATACTCTTTGTTCTGACATAACTTTTTTTAAATGTTATTATACAGGGTGTTCAGTAAAGAGAATCAAATTTACTCAATTTCAAATGGCTATAACTCGTCATTTTCAAATGGAACACCCTATATTTTATTATTCTGTTGTGTGTATTTTTGCATATTCTTATGTTATAAAAGGTGTCCTATGCCTAAAAACATTAATTTCGAAATTAATTAAATTAATGATTTTAGGCATAGGACACCTTTTATAACATAAGAAGATGCAAAAATACACACAACAGAATAATAAAATATAGGGTGTTCCATTTGAAAATGACGAGTTATAGCCATTTGAAATTGAGTAATTTTGATTCTCTGTATTGAACACCCTGTATAATAACATTAAAAAAAAGTTATGTCAGAACAAAGAGTATAGTTACAGTTGTACAGAAAAAAAAATTCACAATTTTTACTATTAAAATAACTTCAGTACGCCTTTATAAAACAATACGTGTATTCGGCTTTTTTTAGAGAAAAAATTGAATAACTTGGCAACGCCGCGAAAAACTGAAATGAAATTTATATGTTCGTATAGGTAAATATAATACAATTCAAAATATATAAAAATATATAGGGTGTTTCATTAAAAAAAAGGCGAACAATTATTGCCAAGTCGTTATGCAACACCCTGTATATGTGAAAATAATTTTAAGTTATGCTCCTTGAGTAGACGAAAAATTCTGTTAATAAATTTATGCTGTATTTTTAACTACAAGGGAGATATCGACCACGGGCATTTCGATGACTCACCCTGTATATATATATATATATATATATATATATATATATATATATATATATATATATATATATATATAGGGAGTGTCTATTCGTACGCTACCGGTCCACCGGTGACTCGGGTAACCGGTAGCACCGAGGCACCGGTCATCGGCACCGGCGCACCGGTGGCACCGTCGCACGAGCAGCACCGGAGCACCGATCATCAGCACCGGCGCACCGGTGGAACCGGCGTACCGGTAGCACCGGGGCACCGGTGGCACCGACGTACCGTTGGCACCGGTAGATAGCACCGATACACCGGTGCTACCAATTTTCAACATCTAACAAATTGCAAAAGTTATAAACAAATAGAGATGAAGAAAAAAATCTGCTGTGGCCAGTACACGACCTCTCGCCTAATTCTGCTTATTCTACTAATCTAATAAATAGTTTTACTTACATTTTAATAGTTGTATGTTCATATAATATGTAAACGATAATGTAAACCAAGATGCAAGCAAAATATGTCAACTGTACTGTCACTGTCATAATAATTCAAAATGAAAAACAAATTTCATATGTTCATGGACAACAAGATACTGAAATTTCAAAAAAGTAGAATATTAGTTACACTTTATTTTATTGTAAAATACTACCAGCTTCAGCAAATTGTATTTAAAATTAACTGTACCCATACATAATTATATTTTCTTTTATTTTTAGTTGCAAAAATTGTCATAAATAAATAATGTACCAATTTATTTAAGGAAAACTATTTAAAGTTTCAAAAAGTACTACTTCCGGTTTGCGGATTTCTACCAAAATCTTATCCGGTGTTAAGATCCTTATTAAAATCTTAAATATGAAATTTGGTTCTTAAAGGTTTGATACCTTTTAAGTTATCGTGGACGAAAAATTGTCACATACGTCCATACGCGCACACACACACAGACATCATCGTGAAAATATTAAATTCGTATTCTAGAGACCCTGAAACGTGCTTATCCACCAAAAACTCATACTCGATAATTTTGACCCATTACAATACCTCTCTTATAGAATATGAGGCGAGAGGTAAAAAGGTATTTCGTTTTTCGCTAATATTTCAAAAACTATTAATAATTAAGAAATTTAAAAAAAGATTCTTAAAGATGAGGAAATTTCCAATAAAAAAGTCCTAAATCCCGGAACTCTACTTTCATTATTTATGATAGTAATTTAACGCTGAAAATAGAGCTCCAAGCGGCCGGTGAGGTGTGCGTGCGCCGTCTCTAAAGCTAGTACATCATGTAAAATAATTTTTTTACAGTATCAAATATCAATTTAAAAATTTGAAAAAATTATGGTGTATTGTCAACACTTCAAAGAATTTAGTCCCGTTGGAGAAAAGTTATTTAGTTCATTTTTCGAAAAGTTATACAATTGTTAATTAACAATATTTTGTCGGACTTTCGTTGTCATTGAAGACAACAAAAAATGTTTAAATAATCGGATTAAAATTTTTCGCTTCTTGGAGCCCTTCTTTTATATATACTTAACAATATCACGTCATGAAGTTTTTAAAATTTCAATATTTTGTTTATTATAATTTTTGCAAGTCAACAAAAAATTAAATATTGAAAAAATCTTTTTCTTAAACTAACGTTAGATTATTACTGTTTTCGCAACTAACAATGACGTTAAATAATAACGTACCTAAGGATTTTTTTATCTCATTTGTTTACAAATTGTTTATAAACAAATGGACTAGTTTCATACTAATGAAATTTTTTTACCATTTTGTTGTCTTGATAAAATAATGATTTTTAAGAAAAATAAGTTTTCTTAAAAACATGTTTTTATTGTTTAAAATATTTTTTTCCATATTTCCATTGTTTAAATAATAAGTTAAGAAATTACTTTATCTTTAAAAATCATAATTGGCACTTTTCAATAGAACAACCAAAAAAATTTTTTGTTTCATTGTTTATTAAGTTAACAATTTGTTATAAACAAATTTCAAATCTCATTATATTTTTTCCCTGAAACTAATAAAAATAACAAAAACAACGATCTTTTGCAAAGTATCGAAAAAAGTTAATTTTAATTTTAAAAAATTACGTGCTATAAAAGAAGCACTTGATTTTTCAAGAAAACTGCTATAACTTTTAAACTATTCGAGATACGAAAATGAACATTTAAGTCGTTTTTATATAGGATTGATTGGACTTTTAAGTGAGTTATATTAACCAAGTTTGTTACTATTGTTGATCAGCTATTATATGCATTTGTTTATAAAATTTAAAGGTTTTTTTGACATTTTCAAATCTTCTTATGGCTTAATAAGTTAAAAAATGCAAATACTGTGTTATTTTGTTCAGAGATAAAATATCTTCCAAAAAAGTTTTTGATGAGATTGTTTAAAAGTAAATAGATTTTCCGATCAAATTTTTTAATTTTACTCGAATTTTTTCAAATTTTCTCCGCTGTGTCTTTAAAATTTTTATAGATTAATAGTTTATACTTAGGTACTGTCAAAAACATTGATTCCGCACGCTATTCTCTAGCGTTTATTATTTTGTTAAACATAAAAATAAAAAATAATTTATGTTTGAGGGGAAAATTAATTTTGGCATCCATAATTGTAAAAAAAACTGCAATATTTGTAAAAAATAAATTTTAATATGTTGTCAACAAAGTTTGGATCTACGAAATAAACGATCGAATTTTTTAAATTCGATTTAAAACAGAAGATATTTGTGTTCAAAAAATAACAAAAATTGTCAAAATTCAAATTAGCATATTTCGCTTTTAAAGCAAAACTTTTAAATTTTGCATCGACCATTTTGTAGATTGTACTTTTATCTTCAACAATATCTTTAGATTATTAAATGTAACAAAACAATAAACGCTGTGGACTGGCGCGCGAAATCCATGTTTTAGGCTGTTTTCTGGCGCGGTAGAGGATTGTCTTAAGGTTTCAAGGCTAAGTCAAGTTGGCCCTCCCAGTTAAATATTTCTATAAAAAAAATATTAGTCTAGTTTGCGCTCGTATTGCGCTTTATTGCTCCACCAATAATTTTTTTTGCGCTACTCTAATTTTGCCATAATTTAGAGAATAAGTTAGGGAGGGCCAAGTTGACACTAGCCCTACCTTTTTGTAAATTTTAAAATGTTCATAATTATTTCGATAGTCGTTCGTTTGCGCTCTATTGCGCCATTAATAAAAAAATTTGCGCTGGCATATTTTTTATTTTATTAATAATCAAAGTAGGAAAGGCCAACTTGACAGCGAAAAAAAAAGTAAGATTGTGTCATATTTTTTTCATTACACTTCATTCTATGTACATTGCGCTCTTTTGCTCCGAAAATATATTTTTTTGCGCTGCTATAATTCAGCAGTAATCAAAGTAATTAGTTAGGGAGGGCCAAATTGACATAGCCCTCCCTTTGAGCTATTTTAAAGTTTTTATTATTGAATAGAGAGTGCTTTATATGCGCTATTAAAATTTCATTTTGCGCTTGCCTCAAATTTATTTTATTTAAATTCTAAATTGGCAGGGCTAATTTGACGACAGAAAAAAAAGATAAAATTTATAGTTTTCTTATATTGTAATTAAATCTATATGCATTGCGCTCTTATGCTCCGTCAAAAATTTTTTTTGCGCTACTGTAATTTAGCAGTAGTTGACATAATTTGTTTGAAAAAGCGCGCGAAAGGCTTTTTAAAACAAATACCTACTTTATTTAGAAGTAAACGGTAAATTTGGTTAGGTATTTCATTGTTGTCCGAGGCTAGGCGTACATTTAAAGTTTAATAATGAGACTCAATAATATTTTTTGTATGCGAAGGGCTAAAAGTAGCCTTTTGCAGATAAAGGCTAAAACTGTAGTACGAGTGAAGCGATGGGCTAAAATTAGACGAAGTTTACAAAAATATTTTCAGCCAGAAGTATAAAAATACACAGCATGTTTTTACGATTAATTGATATTTATAAACAATCAACAGAAATTTTTCAACTATATCATATCTACGAAAAAGCGCGCGAAATGCGTACCTATAAAACGAATACCTACTTATTGCAAATTTTAAATTATTGGGTACAAGATAAATTTAGTTACGGTAATTTTTCTCAATTTTTGTAAGTCAAAGGCATGGCATGAAATTTAATTTACATAATGTTTCTCAAAAGTTATGTACCTATCATTTATTTAAACCCTGTTAATAGACCAAAAATTCAAATCGTAATAATGTTACGCTTTTAATTTTACTTAATGTATGTTATTGTAAATGTATGTTATTCAATGAGAGGTATGTTATACGAGCCGTACGCGACTACCTACCTAATATGTTGTGCTTTTTGCATTAATTAAGTTCGCCTATGCTTCTACTTTTTTTTTAACTTTCGTAAAATGACAATTTTATTAGAATAATATTACGTACAAATTATTTTTACGATATAATTTTTGAGCCACTTACAAAGTTTGAATAAATAAGTATTAATAAATGTTTAAATAATAAATTATTAAAAACAGAATACATCATATTTTAAATAAAAGGTAGGTAAATAAAGTTTAAATAAAATGTAAATAACTTTATTTCACTTGGCGGTTACTTGAAAATGATTATAATTGCAAACCAATACTTCTTTGCTAATTTCAGATTGCTGCTTATAAATTTCTTTTCCAGTAATCATAAATAATTTATTTAGATTAATTTAAATTTACTTCTGGCTGAAAATATTTTTGCAAACTTAATTTTAGCCCATCACTTCACTCGTACTTATCTTATCACTCGTACTTATCTTATCTTATAAGTATGTTCATTGTTCATAGCTATTAAATTGTAATTGTAAAAACATGCTGTGTATTTTTATACTTCTGGCTGAAAATATTTTTGCAAACTTCGCCTAATTTTAGCCCATCACTTCACTCGTACTGCAGTTTTAGCCTTTATCTGCAAAAGGCTACTGTTAGCCCTTCGCATACAAATATTATTGAGTCACATTATTAAACTTTAAATGTACGCCTAGCCTCGGACAACAATGAAATACCTAACCAAATTTACCGTTTACTTCTAAATAAAGTAGGTATTTGTTTTAAAAAGCCTTTCGCGCGCTTTTTCAAACAAATTATGTCAACTACTGCTAAATTACAGTAGTAAAAAAAAAAATTTTGACGGAGCATAAGAGCGCAATGTATATAGATTTAATTACAATATAAGAAAACTATAAATTTTATCTTTTTTTCTGTCGTCAAATTAGCCCTGCCAATTTAGAATTTAAATAAAATAAATTTGAGGCAAGCGCAAAATGAAATTTTAATAGCGCATATAAAGCACTCTCTATTCAATAATAAAAACTTTAAAATAGCTCAAAGGGAGGGCTATGTCAATTTGGCCCTCCCTAACTAATTACTTTGATTACTGCTGAATTATAGCAGCGCAAAAAAATATATTTTCGGAGCAAAAGAGCGCAATGTACATAGAATGAAGTGTAATGAAAAAATATGACACAATCTTACTTTTTTTTTCGCTGTCAAGTTGGCCTTTCCTACTTTGATTATTAATAAAATAAAAAATATGCCACGGCAAATTTTTTTATTAATGGCGCAATAGAGCGCAAACGAACGACTATCGAAATAATTATGAAAATTTTAAAATTTATAAAAAGGTAGGGCTAGTGTCAACCTGGCCCTCCCTAACTTATTCTCTAAATTATGGCAAAATTAGAGTAGCGCAAAAAAAATTATTGGTGGAGCAATAAAGCGCAATACGAGCGCAAACTAGACTAATATTTTTTTTATAGAAATATTTAAGTGGGAGGGCCAACTTGACTTAGCCAGGTTTCAATACTATTCTTATAGTTTTTGAAATATTAGCAAAAAAATAAATACCTTTTTTTCTTCATCTTCATTTGTTTATAACTTTTGCAATTTGTTAGATGCTGAAAAATGGTAACAAGGGGGTACCGGTGCTACCGGTACGTCGGTGCCACCGGTACTACCGGTGCCACCGATGCGCCGGTGCCATCGGTACTACCGGTGCGCCGGTGCCACCGAAGCTACCGGTACCACCGGTGCTGATGACCGGTGCGCCGGTGCCACCAATGCTACCACCGGTGCGCCGGTGCTGATGACCGGTGCGCCGGTGCCACCAATGCTACCGGTACCACCGATGCTACCGGTACCACCGGTGCGCCGGTGCCACCGATGCTACCGGTGCGCCGGTGCCACCGATGCTACTGGTACCACCGGTGCCACCGATGCTACCGGTGCCGACGATCAGTGCCACCAGTGCGCACCGGTAGCCGATGTTACCCGAGTCACCGGTGCACCGGTGGACCGGTAGCGTACGAATAGACACTCCCATATATATATACACTGCTCAAAACTATTAAAGGGTCAAGATTTTTTATATAAAAATAATAGTTGCAATATATCAGGAACACCTATATTAAGAATATAAGTTGCCTTATGTATTGTTTAAGTATCTGAACTAGTTTGATCTGTTTGTCTTATGTCCTTATTTATTCTTACTGCTATGAATAAAAAATGAGCGAAACTGGAATGAAATTTGCCCTATTTCGATATTTTGTTAAGCATTTACTAAATTATAGCAGTTAAGTATCAGTGAAATTTTATTAAATGGATCAAAACAAAGGCCACAGAAGATATTTAACAGAAGTTCAGATGTCTGAAGCAATAACTTTGCTACAGAAGGACGAAAACAGCGATATGCAGCTCGACGTCTAGGAATTACACAATCAGTTATCTGGATGGCATGGAAAAGACACTAGGAGACCGGGTTATAACTAGACGTACTTTGCAAGTCCGAGGAAGAACAATAACTACCAATGAAGACTTATTTTCAAGATTCCAAGGCCTACTTAAGCGGTTCGCTACAGCTCGAGAGCTACAAAATGAGCTCTCTCGAGCAAATGGTAAAAGAATTTTTGATCATACTATACGAAATAGTCTTTTTGAGGGACATTTATCTTCTAGAATTCCTGCTAAAGTACCTTCATTAACCAGGAAGCATAAAAGAACCCGAATTCTGTATGCACGGCAACATCGAATATATCAACTGAGACACTCGAGTGCTGCACTTTTAACTGATGAATTAAAATTCAATTTACACAAGCTTGGTGGACCTCTTCGAGTCTGAAGAAGAACAAATGAGCACTACATCCAACACAATATACTGCCACATGTACCTTTTGGCGGAGGTTCAGTTATGGTCTGGGGTGGAATATCCATCATTGTTAAAACCGAACTTGTCATGACTCGAAACGGCACTTTGACTGCACGGCGCTATGCAGATGATGTTCTAAATGTTCATGTACAACCGCTTGCTCTTTTAGCGCCGAACAGACGTGACAGGTTTGTCTTAATTCAAGATGGAGCCCGCGCGCATTCAGCTAGACTAGTCACACGGTACCTTGTGGACAACAATTTTGAAAAAATGGAATGGCCAGCATGTAGCCCTGATCTCAATCATATTGAACACCTATGAGATCAACTTGGACAACGCATCAAAAGTCGAGTTAACCCGCTTTAGACAATACGGGAACTGAAAGATTCTCCAGTGGAGTTATGGCAAGAGATTCCACAAGAAAACAAACGCAGGCTTATTCGCAGCATGCCACAACGCTGCCAAGCTGTATTTAATGTTAACGGAGGTAATACACCTTATTAAAGTTGTAAATAAGAAATAAATCTAAAAAAATTTACTAAATGTTCAATTTTTACACTTTATTTTTCGCAGGTTTTCGTTCTGACTGATCATGTTCAGTGTTACGTATTAATTGAAATTGAAATTTAATAAAATTGTTTAAATAAAGGTTTAAGGTATCTATAAATAAATTTTCATATTAATTCTACGATTGAAAAAAAAGTTATTCAAAAAAAAAATCTTGACCCTTTAATTGTTTTGAGCAGTGTATATATATATATATATATATATATATATATATATATATATATATATATATATATATATATATATATATATATATATATTATATATATTGCATTTAAAAAAAAAGTTTACATCGCTTCTGGTTTAACCGAGAGTTGTACAAAAAATAGATCACATGGATAAATCACAAATAATGTCCAGTACAAAAATTTGTGTGACAAATATTAAGCGAGATAAATGGGTATGTCCACTTTTTCAAACACACTGTATATATGTAGGTACCTACTAGTACATCTACATACAATCGTGACAAATTTAGAAATTATCCTAAAATCAAATTGTTATATATCAATAACTATCCCCATTTCGTATTTCCGTTCCAAAGTTCAACCATACGTGGGGTACGGACAAGAGGGCTATCCCACTGCGTAGTGATTCTGCGTACGCTAACGTTGATTCAGTGTTGGCGGCGTGTGGGAGAATATGGGGTCTGGCCGACACACGTTTTATCGTGGGTGCGTGCGCCCCATTCATTTCAATCTCCAATCTGCACAAAAAAGAAAAATCTGATATTCTTTTCCATATTTCATTTTATCTGACTCAAACGAAATGAGCTTGTTGCATGCGTTTTTTTAAACTTGAAAATAGCTAACAAAAAACTATTGAGTGCTACGATAGATATATTTGTTACGGTTCACTAAATATCAGAATGCAAATATATATTCAGGCATAAAAATTAAATTACGTTTTGAAATATGTGTAAAATTCCAGGGAGAACACATGTTTTTGTAAATAGTTTTATTTGCATGTTTTCCAATATATGATAGAAACTTTAATTTGAATGAGCTGACTTGTTTTTGTTATAAAAATAAAATAAAATGGTACCTACATACATGCAATAATAACAAATTTACATAGTTATTCCTGAACATCGTTATCTTATCTAGATATATTTTTTCTTATTTTTCTATTATCTTGTTTAGACCAAATTACAAATTATCTTATCATCTAGAGAATTATTTTAGTAAAATTATAACCAACTCTGTTTCATTCAAAAAGGAACAATAAAATTAAAGCACAATTTTTTTATAAATACCTACTAAGTAATAGTAAATACTTTTGGTATACTTAACATTGCATTCGTTAGCCACATACCGAAAATTTTAATCGTTTCTATTCTAGCATGGTTTCCTTTAAATTACTCCTGTAATGAATAAAGGCAAATTTTATATATGAGTAGTAGAAAAAGGCTCTCTTCAGATATCTGAGTAACAGCAATCGTGTGCCGTTATAAAAATGACATGACAATGATAATTTTAAAATGACTAGAAACCGATATTGTGACCTCGAAATATAGCATTTCGATTTAGGTTCGAATAAAATAAATATTGTTTTGGGTTTATGCTTGAATCTCGGGTTCAGTTTCAGGTCCCTAGTTTATAGATAATAACTTTTTTTCAAAATCGGCATGAAAATCGTCATTTCCAGACTAATTTGCGGCATGAAAGTAAGATTTTCATGACTAGGCATGAAAATTTTATTTTCATGCCTAGTCATTTTTACTTTCAACTTTGTTTACTTGTCATGACAACTTTTTCTAAAATTTGTGACAGCTCTGATGATTTGTCACAGCTCTGATGATTTATGCAAACCTAATTTTTTTTATAATTTTAAGCTTAACTGCCGATTTAAAAAAAATAGAATACATCACGCGTCATAAAAATGTCTTTGCTTGACTCGGAGGCTTTGAAGAAATGCTCGGACGCTGCGCATCCTCGCATTCTTCAAACGCCTCCTCGTCTGCAATGAAACATTTTCATGACTTGTAATGTAATATACTATTACTTATTAGAGCTTGAATTAGGAAAAATTTCGCCTGCGGCGCATTTTGCTACGCTTTTATGCAACATTACCTCTACCATATTTCCAAGCTGTATACGTGTCTGTTTGAAGATGAGTCAATGATTTCTTTAAATACTGAAAATTAGTTTTTCTACGATCACTACAGAAAATTGAACTTTTCCCATGCTTTACATAGCCCGAAAGTTATTCATTTCTCACAGTCGTGGGATAAATTGTGATAAATTATTTCTCACACAAGTTGCCAACTGTAATATAATGTTAATTTTTATATATGTATTTTTAGATTTATAAAAATAAATATTATTTGCTAATTACTTAAATGTTTATATAATATAATATAATCTCAATATTTCATTCGAATATTATAAATAAACTATAATAATATTTCAAAATATTGAAATCCAATTTTCGCTTTTACATTTTGGAATTTAACTGTTGGCAAGATTGTTTTAAAAAAAAAATTAATTATTTATCTTATGATTTATCTTTAAGATTGTTTTAAAAAAAAAATTAATTATTTATCTTAGCAAAGAGTGTGGTCGTAAAAAAAGTATAGTGTGCTACTCGTGCAGAAAAACCTATTGCCCACTTGTGTGATTCCAGCCCTCGACTTCGTCTCGTGCTGGAACTCTCACACCACGTGGGCAATAGGTGCTTTTCTGCACTAGTTGCACAATATACTATATATTATATACATACACATACATTCTGAACACAAAACAACTACTGATGTATTACTTTTCTAAAATACAATCTGTTCTAAACTATGAACGGAGAGTTGTAAAAGCGCATTTTTGGTCATTAAAACGTTGGAAAAGCGCAGAAATATAATCAGTAAATTTATATTGAATAAGCGCCGATCAAAACATTGAATAAGCGCAGATCGTAACATTGAAT